>PVIA01000097.1:388205-444164 GCA_004024845.1 Tonatia bakeri
ACCACCACCACCACCATCACTACCACCATCACCACCACCATCATCACCACCACCATCACCACCACCACCATCACCACCACCACCATCACCATCACTACCACCACCAATCACACCAATGCCATTACCATCACCATTACTTCCCTGCTCTCTCTAGAAGGAGCTAATATGATAAATCTGTTGTAAAGTCATTAAATTCTTGATTTTATATTTTCTACATATATGTGCAATTATAAATAATGTATAATGTACTTTGTGTATCTTTAAAATTTTGTACAGATGGCATCTTTTTCCTATTATTTTGAAATATGTGTTTCATGATATCTATTCATTCTGATACACATGGATCTATTTTCACTGCTGATGATGCACCTCCACATACATATCTCAAAACATATTTACTCGTTGCTTCCAAGTTTTGATGATCATGTGGTCACTTCCAAGTTTCCACCTGGCAAACTCTTTGGGCTAAACATGCACATAGGCACCACAGTGCCTCTGCAGCCATGTCTGGGTCTGGAGTTGCCGGCTCTGCCTTTCAAAGGATGTGTTTGGACCATTTACATTTAATGTAGTTATTTCTATGTCTGGAATTAGGGCTACTTTTTCATTTTACTTGTAGGTGCACATGAATCATCAGTGTGAAACGGTGTCAAAATATTGCCGACAGGAGTACTATTCAACAGTCAACTGGAGTGAGTGATTGATATACACCAAGCTAACGCATGTTGCATCATGGATGAATATCAAGTATGTTATGCTGAGTGAAAGGTGCCTTGAGAGTCCCCACTGTATGGCTCCATTCACATAACATTATAAAGCAGGCAGAAAGAAGAGTCTCAAGGGATGGGGTGAGGATTCGCCAGGAATGAGCACAAGAGAACATTTGGGGTTACACAGTGTTTTTCTACAGCCTGCTAGGTGTTTCGGTTGCACCGATGTATGCATTTCTCAAAACTCAAGTAACGTACACTTACAATTCATGCATTTCATTGTATGTACATTTTTACCTCAAAACAAATAAACTGCAAACACATTACTCTAGATAATGCTATTCTTATTAAAGAAGTGGAAAGAGTACTTGTGGATGACTGCAATTTATTTTGAAATGCATCAGAAACAGGTAGTTAATGAATGGATAGAGGCTTAGATAGATGGATAGATACATGCTAAGTGGGTGCAGTAAAATGTTAATGGTGGAATCTGGGTAGTAGATATATCAATGTTTATTGTAAGTGCCTTTCAACTTAGTGTATGTTTGACATTTTTCAGAATAAAATGTTGGAACAAATATATACTGTGGGACCCACATTGGCCCCAGGATTGGTCACGGAACAGCCACCTGGACCCTGGAGGGCGGAAGCCACACGGCCTGGAGAAAGACTGTCAGAGCAAAGATGACATTCTTTCATTCTCAAGAGGGGTGATTTTTTTCTGGGTTACTCCAAAGGGTAGATTTAGGACTCATGAGTCGGTTATAAGCCGGACAGTTTGTACTTCATAAGGACCTTCCAGAGACTAGAACTATCAAATGTGAGGCGGGTTGCTTCATGGGAGCAGCTCCCCATCCCCGAGCAGAAGAAGCTGGCCGCCTGATTCCCAGAGACATCTTAGAGACAAGTCTTGGCTCCTTCTGATTCCAACTCTGTGTGTTCTACATATCGGGTGTGATGCTTTTGGAATAGAGGTTGGAAAACTACAGACAGAAGGCAAAATGCAGCCCGAGGTCTATTTCTGAAAAGACAGTTTTATTGGAACACGACCATGCTTGATCATTTTATGTATTACACATGGTGGCTGCCACGCTGCAACAACCGAGCTGAGTCGTCACAACATTGACCACGTTTATGATTTTGGTCCTTTTCTGAAAAGTTCTTGGAACTTTTCTGGAAGACTTGGACCTCCCCTCTCACGGTCCCTCAAGTGAGTCACTGGCTTCTCCTCGGTCTGGCAGTGCACTCTGCTCTCGGAGCTCAGGGCTATGCCTGGAAATAGCTGGTGCTCAATAAAGACTTGAACTAATGAGCCACTGGGGGACCGAATGAGGGGCAATGTGGCATCTGACAACAAGGACTTCAGAAACATCCACAGCTTCCTGCAGGAAGGGACCGTCTCTGTGACGTTCCCCTTGACACACTGGCCCCAACATGGTTGACCCTCCTCAGGTATTTGTTGGGTTGAATTGGACAAAATGCATCAATGGCAAGGGATTTATGGGACACCAGCCGCCACTTCCTCAGGCTGCACTTGTCATGAAGCCACCAGGCGTGGTTGGCTTTGAGAAACTTGAGGGAAGAGGCAGTTCCTCTCAGCCTTCAGACAGATGTCCCTGTCCCCGCAGTGTGTATGACTTTGATCGATCCATCTCCGGGGCAGTGGCACTGTGTCAGAAGCGCACAGGTGAGTTGGACTAACAGTTCCATCAGCTGAGCCATCACCTCTTTGTCAGAAGAGGGATAGCACAATATCTCGGCAGCACGCACAGCTCTTGAGCTTAACCAACCCACAATACTCGAGTCACCCCTAGAGATGATCCAGGGTTTCAAACTGTCTAAATCTATCCCATTCCATGATCTGTAAATACACAGACATGCAAGTCATGGTTTCCGCTGGAACTGAGCTAGGATGGCTTTCTGCACTTGCTTTGCTTCCTCATCTTTCAAGAAGCATATCCAGTGTCACCTTCTCCAGGAAGCCTTCCCTGAACACATATGTGAAACTACCTCCATCTCAAATTTGTGGTAATCCTACAAAGGACTTCTGAACGGCAGTCATGAAATTCTGAGCCCTCCTCCATGCCTAACGGCAGTCTAACCCTAAAGCAGATAGAGCTTCAGGATGGAGAACAAAGAGTTGGGAAGATGAAATTTCTGATCCCAGCTCTCTTACTCAACATGTGAAAATTTTGTTCATCTGAGAAAAGGAAGAATTTCTGCCTTACCTCAATAGCTAGGTAATTCAGAATTGCTCGCCCCTCACAGCCTTCCTCAAATCTTCCTGAGTCCTGCCTTCCCATAACCCCATTCCCTCACTATGAGACCCTAGCTGCAGTGAACTGAATGTTTATGCCCCCCTGCAATGCTTATGTTGAAATCCTACCCCCACCGATGTGTTAGTATTAGGAGGGGAAGCCCTTGGGAGGTGCACAGGTTATGGAAGTGGAGCCCTCGTGATTAGTGTCCTTGAAACGCACCCACAGAGCTGTCTTTCCCACCCACCACGTGAGAACGCAGGGGCAAGACGGCCTTCTGTGAACCAGGAGGAGGGCTGTCACCGGACACAGAGCCTGCCAGCACCTTGACCTCGGACTTCCAGCCTCCAGAACTGGGAGAAGCGATGTGGGTTGTTCAAGCCACCCGTCTATGGTATCTTTGTTAAAGTGGCTCAGATGAGCTGAGACACCAGCCCAAAAGACAGTATTAAACATAGTCACTAATGATGACTCACGGTTTCATATATTTTAGATTTCTTGTCCCAAAGAGACACGTTAAAGCTTCCTGAGGACAAAAACTGCATCATTTATTTATCTTAGAATAAGAAGGACGTAGAAGAAGTTTCTGATGGGCTGGAAATATTCTACCCCTCGATCAGGGCGGTGGTTACTGAGGCACACACAGAGGTGCAGATGACCCCACACAGCCCGGCATGCAGGTGCACTGCTCTGTGTGGTGATGAGTTAGGGCACACTCACCGGGGACCAGGCTCTGGGCTGCACGCACATTATTGTTATCCTTATAACACCTGGGTGAGGCCACTCCCTCTCCCCACTGAACAGACAAGCCGGCTGAAGGTCAAAGGGATGAGGCCGTCCATCCAGGGCCACTTTGCAGCTGGTCAGGTTGGGCTCACGGGCCTCGCTCCGGCAGATTAGACAGTGAGGCTCACGCTCTTCTCAACTGAGCTCATCAGGGTCCCAAGACAGAAAGAAACACACACACACACATGCGCACATGTACCCACAATTATGCAAGGTGAGCTTTGGAACTAAATTCCAGAGTACATCGCATAAAAAAACAACCAATATCCCTCCTAGGGAAATGGAAATACGAAGCAATCCAGAAGAACTCCCAAAGATGAAAACCCAGAGCAGTGCTTCCAGTGCCCCAGTGTGCCCTGAACCACCCAGGCGTCTTGTTAAAATGCTGATTCTCAGTCAGGATGTCTGGGGTGGCAGTCAGGGGTCTGCATGTCCACAAGCTTTGGGGACATCAGCACACTGGTCTGTGACCCTCAATCTACATAGTCAAACATCAGAGTATATTTCAAGGCACATATAATTGATCAAATCATTAGTAAAACGCAAGAAATTGCTCAGATAATTAGACAGTGGTTCCTGCAAATACAAAATATTGGCATTGCCCCCAGATGGTTAAAAACTAAATTCCCTCCAAAGTGACACATTTGAAACCCATTTTGGAGGGGCCCACCCTGAGGCCCACAGGTCTCAGAGCCCATCGTGCTGCCAGGTGTCAGGCTCAGGCCGCCCAGCGACACCGGTGGTGGTCACCCGCCATCTCTCCCTGTGGCTCTGTTTCCAGTTCCCTCCGGTGGCTTTTCCACCCACAGCTCCAAGTGGGCCCTGCAGCAACAACCAGCCCCTGAGTGTCTGCGCTGGAAGATGAGCAGGACACAGCCTCCGCCTCTGTTGTCCTCTTCTCTGCTCCCCAGCCCCCGAGATGTGACAAACGTCAGCTGGCATGTGGGCAGCACACCAGCGAGAGCAGGAGAGCTGTCCATTTGGGAGTCCAGTTCAGACGGAACATGGGATTCAGCTCCAGGTTCGGCACAGCGGCTGTCACCTTCATTACTGAGAGATCAAAGTAGCTGTTGGTGGGGACACATCGACTTACTGTGACACACCATGAGGGCCATGACAAAGGAAGAGACTCACCCAGCCAGCTCCTGTACCCTGACTGGCAGATTTGCTCCCTGAAACCACGCAGGGGCTCAGCAGAAAGGAACACACACACACATACACACACAATGAGAGGAGGCCTGTCTAGATGTTTTGATTCTCCGTGCTGGTCTGGTGCTCTCACGTGATCTGAAGCACAGCCTGAGACCTCACAAATTCTTTGATTCGTGCCACAGTTTGGTAAAATATATGCAGAGAAGGAGTTTTTGTTTGGTGTTTCTCTGTGTACGTGCATTTGAACTGTGCCCGGAGGCCAGGAGGGAAGGAGGAACAGAGAGGGAGCGTGCAAGTGGGGCTGGAGGGGAACACAGGGCAAGTGCCTTGGTGCGGGGGTGCGGTGGCTGCAATCGGCTGGACATTAGATCCGGGGCTGCCAAGAATGCCCCCTCCCCAATAGCTGTCTCTTTCGTGAGATGCTGACATGCAGGGTCTGCTCAGCGTTGCCAGCGGCTTTGCGGACAACCCTGTTATAAGCCCTCCACAAAGATCCAGTTACTTGGCTGTTGTTATGGGAACAGTACAATTACAGCCAAATTGGCGGGGTGATGGGGGGACAAAAAAGAAAGTGGATTGGGGGTGGGCAAAATTGCTATTTTCATCCAAATGTATTTTAGCTGATCACCTGGACTGAATGTGAAAAACAATCAGGAATCAGGTAGCAGAAACCCTGCTTGGCTCCAGGAATTACAGGCCTGAGTATGTGCTGGGAAAACAAAATTTCCGTTGAGATAAAATATCACATCCTCTTACTTTCTTTATAATTTTACAAAAATACTGTAATTGTGCATCAGCGCAGGAAGTTCAATGATGTTCAAACATTCTATGGAGCCTCTTCGCTTTTGTTTTCAAGTTAATACATGCCCAAAATATGTAATTTTGCAATTCAAGGTTTTCAATTCGAAAACCTGAAGTCTCATTTAACACTCTTCCCCAAGAGTCGGTGCCATTACCCGGACACACACCGTTATCAGACAAACGCCGGCCGATGCGCTAATTAAGACAAGAGCCAAAGCGCCACCAGGATCACTGCTCCAGGAACCGGGACTTCTTTTCCAACGCTATGGGCCAGAGAGGAGGCTAAGTCCCATCAGAATGGCAGTGTGAGTCACACAACACTTCCTGTCTTCCAGCTCCAAAGTCACAGAAATAATGAATATGATAAAGTATAAAAATATGATTTAAGACTTAACTGCCCTTGAAAACCACAGAGATTCTTTGACAGTTCAATCCCGCAAGGTGGAGAGGTCAGAGAATTGTCTCCATGCACCCAGGACAGGGTTGTCTGGGGGTGGGGACATTTCCACAGTGAATGGAGGCTAGCACGTTGCAGCCATTGGGCTGTCATTGCTGAGGTGGCAGGAGGAGCAGAGGCACCTCTGGAACTGACCTGGTGTGAAGTCACAGCCTGTCAATGTCTCTGTATCTGCAAGAGCCCCAAGCCACCAATATCAGGCCTTGTTACACAGGAACCCAGTGGGCTAGATAGGGCTAGTGACAAGTCTGCTGGTGACAGCGGGGTGAGCCCAGGAAGAGGACATACACCCCTTCTATTCAAGGTGAGCTTTCAAACTAAAATTCCAAAGCCCATCTTATGGGATATAACCAACAGATGTATCACTCCCCACAAAATGAAAATACTAGAGCAATCTGAAGAGGACTTTAAATAAGTATAATTACAATCCTCAAAGACAAGCAAGGAATCTGGAAACGGGGTCTTCGTTGGTCTCAATTCAATGACTGTGACCTTCTCAGTGGAAGAGGGGACCCAGAGCAATAGACAGAAAAGAAGGCCAGGGAAAGACGGGGACAGAGGCTGGGGCGATGCACCTGCAAATCAAGGAGTGCCAAGCATTGCTGGGAGCCACCAGAAGTTAGCCTAGAAGCATGGGACGGCTTCTCCCTCAGTGTCCAGGGGGAACCAACCTCTCAATCTCAGACTTCCACCCACCGGAACTTCGAGAGAGTAAATTCCTGCTATGCTAAGTCACCCAGTTTATGGCATTTGTTCCGGTGGCCCTAGCAAACGGAGACCGATGTGAATGCTGACATGACACAGAGGCTAGAACTACTTGACAAAAGGTTTGAAGGCACTCATCATAAAATGCTTTAATGAGTGGTTATGCACACACTTGAAATGAATGAAAATGTAGGAAGTCACAGCACACAAATAGAAGATATTGTTTAAATCAAATAGAAAATTTGAAACTGAAAAATATGACCCAAGTAAAAATTATAGTAGATGGGGTTTAACAGCAGAATGGAGAGGTTGGAGAGAAGAATTAGTGAACTTGAAGCAAGAACAATGGAAATGACCCAATCTTAAAAATAGAGAAAAAATATACTGGGAAAAACAATGAACTGAGCCTCCAGAACCCGCAGCACTGTGACAACCCTAACAAAGGCCAAACACTCCTGCTGCTTGAGGCTCAGACAGAGGGGAAAAAGCGGGTGGAAATGCAGAGTCTTCAAAGAAATAATGGCTGAAAAGTTCCCAAATTTGGCAAAATACGTAAGTTTACACACTCAAGAAGCTGGGTAAACCTCCAACAGGCTAAAGTGAAAGAGATGTAACTGTCAAATTTATGATGCTCTTTGGTTGAAAACTAAAATTGGAAAAGAAAAAAATCTTGAAAGCATGAGAAAGAAATGAGACCTTACCTACAAGGGAAAAATGATCCATATGACAATGAATTTCCCACCAGAAACTGCTGAAGCCAGATGGAAGTGGCATGGCATTTTTCAAATACTGAAATAAACTGGCAATCCAGAATTCTATATCCTGTAAAAATATCCACCAGGAATGAAGCAGAAATTAAGACATTTTTTAATGAATAGAAGCTAAGAGAATTTGCCACCAGTAGACCTAAACTAAAAAAGTAGCTAAAGGAGTTTTCTAAACAGAAAATAAACAATAAAAGGGGGAATCTTAGAATACGAGGAAAGAAGAAAGAATGCAGTAGACGTTTCTTCTCGTGAAATTTCTAAATTACGTCTGGTGGCTAAAGCAAAAGCCCGAACACTGCCCGATGTGACGCTCAGCGAGATCGCAAATGCAGGAGGTACAGGGCCACGAGAAGAAGCAAGATTCCCACATTTCTGCCAAAATGTGGACGGCGGGAGGGCCCTGAATGTTCTGTGTATGTGACACGCGCCTACAGCACAACGAACGGGCCTGTGGAAGAGGAGCGTTCGCTCAGGAGCACTGCCGATAAATCAAAATGGGAGCAGAGCAAACTGGCGAAGTAACCCCCAGGGAGCAGGGAAAAACAGGAAACAAAAACAGGAAACCGACCTTTGATTCAGCTCCAAAGTGTGAAGAGCTTACCACTCCTGTCCTCACAGCGAGAAAAAAGCCGAACAAAGTGAAAACCAACAACTCTGTTTAGAGGTCACAGGGAAAATGGCCCCCTTGAAATTTGGAGGTATGGGTGAACCCAAACAACCACAGCTTATGGGGAACAGAAGCAGCTGGAGAGTCAAACCGCCTGGGGCCAGGTTTGGGGGACCCCCACTTTCATAAGTTGTATCTCCAAGAGATTCCCCAGTGACCAACGGAGGAAAGTCCCTTCATGCGTCAGGTAGGAAGGAACAAAAGTTAGCATTTTGAAACACCCCAGACATTGCATTTTCAGCATCAAAGGCCTTCTCTCAAGGAAAACTTCCAGAACTTTCTCTAACCGAGGTGAAAGGCAATTAGACATCGGAGCCCATTCCAACTTCCTTGTCTCAGGTAAGGGGAGGCAGAGAAAGTCTTCTGAAGGCCACAGCCTAGGGACTCAGGTCTGCTGGGGAAAAACACAAACCCTGAGGTGTAATCACCATGGAAGGGAAAGCCTCCCGGCCCCAGCACACCATGGTGTAGCAACGGGCTGCACCTGAGGGAGCTGTGGGACACAGGCTCCATTCAAAAATAAGTTTCTAGGGAAACCCAGTGACAACAGGGAGAGAAACACAAGGACACCAAAGAACACTGAAGCCTCTGACACCTGAAACTGTGGCAAAAGTTCCACATGGCCCAACCCCTGGCTGGGGAAACACAGAACCTCCCACTGAAGGCCCCTGTGCTCCCATTCCTATTACCTGACTCATCACGAATGACTTTCGACCAAAAAAATCACAGGCGAATTAAAAGTTGAGGAAAAAAACCACAGTCTGAAGATGCAAGGCAAGCGTCAGAACCAGACTCGGAGAGGACAGACACGTTGAAAATACCAGACCAGGAATTTAAACCAACGATGACTGCCATGCAAAGGGGTCTCGTGTGACATTGGACAGCACGCCTAGCAGATGGGTGATGCGAGCAGGAAGATGGAAATGCTAACAGAGAATCAAAAGGAAAGGCTAGAAATCAAAAACGCTGTGACAGAAATAAGGGATGTTGTGATGGGCTCATCAGCTGGCTCGACATGGTCAAGTGAGCTTGAAAAACGTGAACAGGAGCTTCTCAGACTGAAAGGCACAGAGAGAAGAATGGGGGTGGGGACAGAACATGAGAAGTGTGGGGCAAAAGCTATAACACGTGTATAATGGAAACATCAGAGAAATGAACAGAAGAAATCTCCAAAGTGACAAGAACTGAGAATTTTTCAAAATTGATGACAGACACTAAACTGCAGCTGCAGAAAGCCCAGAGAGCATCAAGGAGGATAAATGCCAAAGATCCTACACTGAGCTAATTGCATTCAAACAGCAGAAAACCAAAGACAAAGAGAAAATTATGAAAGATGCCAGAGGGAGAACACCGCTTACTTACAGAGGAACAAAGATTAGGATAACCAGAGGCAAAGGCAAGAAGAGAGTGGAGTGGAATATTTCATGTGTAGAAAGAAGAAAAAGACCTGCGACATAGAAATCCATATCTGGCAAAATTGTCCTTCAAAAATTGGGAAGAAATACATTCTCAGACAAACATAAGCATTTGTTGCCAGTAGACCTGTCTTTTAAGAAATGTTAAAACAAGTTCTGCAGATAGAAAATGATGCAGATCAGAAACTCAGATCTACATGAAGAAAAGCATTAGAGAAGGAAAACGTGGAGATAAAATAAACTAATTGTTCTTATTCTTAACTGATCTGCCAGAAAACTGTTCCAAACAATAATAGCGGCAACGGAGGAGGTGATGGCAGACAGCGGGTGAGTGAAATGCACGACGGCGGTGTTCCAGCAGGAACCGGGAATGCTCTCTTTCAAGGCACCTGTACCAGCCATGAAGTGTGTGATAGTGTTTGAAAGTGGAATTGGATTTGTTGTAAATATATATTGAAAACACTAAAAAAAAATCTTAAAAGAAAGGTATTTGACATACTAACAGAAGAGAAAAAGGAATCACATAAAACGCTCAGTGCAGACCGGAGAAGGCAGGAGAAGAGGCTGAGGACAAGGGCAGGAAGTAGAAAACAGGTATAAATATGGTGGACATTGGCTTGATGATAAAGGGGTGCACTCGGACAAGTCTCCTTTCCCGCCACGTCCCCCGAGCCCCCTAAAGCTCTCAGACAACGACCTGCATTGATTCTGGCTTATCTTTCCTATGTTCCTTTTCAGAAAAAAAATCCAAAACACATACACATCTCAGAGTAAAAAATCCAAAACTCAGAGTATTATAATGCTCCCTTGCACTCTGCTTTTCTCATCTAACAGTACATCCTGGAAAACACTCTGTCAGTTCTCAGGGATCTGCCTCGTTGCTTTTTCAGCTGCGTGGTCATCTGTCACACAGATGCATCATAATTGAATCAGTCCATCTCCAACCAATAGATGTGGAGGCTGTTTCCGATACTTTCCTGTTAGTGTCAGGACTGGGATAACTGGCTTATTCGTGTGTTTTCTCACATTTGTGCAGGTGTGTCTTCACAGGAATTCCCAGAAGTCAGATTGGTGAGCCAGAGGCTAGGCACACTGTAGTGATTGGAAATTGCTGGCTGACCTCCTGGAAGGGTTAGCCGTTGTGGCCCTGATTGCGTCTTCCCCGATAGGGTGTTTTTCAGGTCATGGGTGAGAGGTAGAAAGGGTATCTCAGTGTATTTTCAATTTCTACTTCTCTCATTAAGAGCAAAGGTCAATATCTTTTCAGGTGTCTAAAAGGGCTATTTGCACATTAATTTTTATGAACTATGTGGTTATGTCTTTTACTCATTTTTTACCAAGTCTGAGATCTTTCATCCTTCCCTTTTAAAAAAACTTTTTATATATTAGGGATATTACCCTTTCATTGATAATATAGTTTACACTTGTGTTCACTGGTTTCTCATTTATTGTTTGTTTTTCTCTTTGCTTACACTGATTTTTTAAACAGTAAAAGGGTGTATATTTCACGTAATCAAATTTGTCAGTTTTGGCCCTGGCTGGTGCAGCTCAGTGGATTGAGCACTGGCCTGCAAACTGAAAGGTCACCGGTTTGATTCCCTGTCAGGGCACATGCCTGGGTTTCGGGCCAGGCCCCTAGTTAGGAATGTATGATGTTTCTCTCCCTCTCTTCTCCCTCCCCTTCTCTCTGAAAATAAACAAATAAAATATTTTCTTAAATGTATCAGTTTTATATTTATTGCATCTGGATTTTGCATCATAATTAGAAAGGATTTCTTCACGTCCAGGTTGTGCAGGAAATCACCCATAATTAGAAAAACACTTGTGTGTTTTCATTATCTCTATTCAATTTCTAAACCATTTTGAATTTATTCTAGTTTGCAGTGTGAGGAACAGATTCAACCATATGTTCAAACACCTATCACAACACAACTTATTTAAAAAGCTGTCTTTCCCCAGTGATTTCAGATGCCGCATGTATCACACACTACATTCCCATAGGCCCTTGGGTCCGTGTCTGGCTTTGCTATGATCCTTCTGTCCACCTGTGCACGAGCACCACACTCACGGTTGCCAAGGCTGTACCACACGTTGTGATACCTGGAGAAGTAGTTGGCTTCTTGTGCCCCTTTGTGTGGTTTTCTTATTTTTGCATATTTATCTTTATGTTGGAACATTCAAACCAACATGTCTCGATCCAGAAACAGAAAACCTTAGTGCTTGTGCAGAGAACTGACAGCTGCCAGATGCTGAGCCATCTTGTACCACAACAAGGGACGTCTTACTGTTCCCTCAAGTTTGTTTCTGTGGATATCAGACCCTTCGCTGGGAATGGCACATCTCATGCTGAGTGGGGTCAACACAGATAAATGCGCAAACAGATGATTTTTAGTGAAACCACAGAGTATTAAAGACAAACAGAAAAATATCCTTAGCTGCCAGGGAGGAGGCATTGATTACCCACAAAGCCAAGACAATTAGGCAGACGCCTACCTCATCAGCAACATTAGATGTCGAGAAACACAAATCTGCTCAAGAAAAACAATTGTCAGGCTAGAATCATATACCCAGAGAAGCTATCAATCAGGAGTGAGGGCAAAATAAAGATATTTTCACACCTAAAAAGGGGAAAAGAGTTTATTTCCACAAATGATCCCACCCGCCCATAAGAAGCTACTGAAGGATGCACTTCAGCAGAAAGAAAAGTGCCCTCTGGTGAAAGACCAAGACACGGGACACAAGAGTCAACAAACACGTCATTAAATGAGTTGATAAATCTTATTAACTGTCGACGGTAAGTAAAGCTAGTTTTGTGTTAACCGAAGACAGACGTGAACTTCTAAAGAGCAGCAACATGCAACGGGAGGGAAGAAGCTGGACTGGCCGGGCCCTTGTCTGAGTGAAGAACAAGGACACTGCATGACTTTATGCTCTTCAGAAAAACACAGTCTGTGTGTTAAAAAGTTTATGGGTAACAAGGAAAAACAGAAAGATAAGCTTTTTGAACACAGTAAGGAAACAAAAGAGAATAAAGAAACATTATCAGTCCATAGAAGAAAGAAAAGAAAGAGGGGGGAAATGTGGCAACTTAAAAACTACAAATTAAAATGATAGCATCAAATCCCAGTATCGTAGTCACCTAGGAATCCCAGTAAATGTGACTGGGTTAAACTCACGTGTTAAACATCAAGTTGCATTTCAAATGCTGTTCTATGCCCCTTATGAATAACAGAAACGCTTAAAACCAAATGACTCAAAGGTTAATATTCTAAGGCTGCATCTAAGTTCATTCTTTGTACCCTGCACTTGTTTTTGGTTTTATCTTCCCCAGTCCAAGAATTTCATTTATCTTGGGGAAAAAAACAGCTTATGCAATAGGCTCATCATTCTAGTCTGTTGGGTTGGGTTGGTCTGCTTCCGTCCCCCGTTAAAGCCACTATTGCTACTGCTTCGTGACATGTCCCTCCTTGACTGACCTTGCACTGACGGTTTCAGGATGCTAAGGAAAGGGCCCCAGGGCACCCCATTGAAGACACCAGCTCCCTAAGAGTTCGCATTTGGATGAGTTCATTCGACAGGTTGCACGTTCACCTGGCCATCTTCCCCTTCATCCTGCTATTTCCCTCTCACGTCCAGATATTTAACATGCCAGGGCTTTGACCTCCAAGGCATGGAGAACTCTTGCTCAGGACGGACTTAGGACACCACAGGCTGCTTTGCCATAAAAACCCAAACAGCTTAAACCAGTCTCTTCAGCTGGAGAAGGAAGACATTCGCTGACCAGGACAGATGCTGAGCTTCCGCTACTTCATTAGCACAAAGCACCGCGCTCCTCCTGAGCTTCAAACACCTTTGATGTCTGTTCTCTTGTTTCCCATTTGCAGTAATTGAGAAATAAAGGTCCCGAGTCAAGAAACAGTATCAGAACGAGAGCCGTAGCTGCGCCGGGCGTTGTCTCCTCATGGAGGTAGCTCTGTGGAGTCTGGGCGAAGCTCACCCCCGGCAAACCTGTCTCTTTCTGTTGGTACGAGAATAATTAATTATGTGAAAATGACGTCCATGGGAGGTTAATTTACTTTGGCTGACAGTCACACACACACACAGAGACGTCGTGTGCTGCAGTGCAGCAAAGCTTTATTTAGAGCATTTTATTTATATATCTTGCGTGACTTCATTCCTAAGAAAT
The DNA here is from genome assembly GCA_004024845.1 of Tonatia bakeri. Taxonomy (NCBI): domain Eukaryota; kingdom Metazoa; phylum Chordata; class Mammalia; order Chiroptera; family Phyllostomidae; genus Tonatia; species Tonatia bakeri. The sequence continues at coordinate 402,110 of PVIA01000097.1, forward strand.
TGAGGGAGAAAAAAAGAGGAGACGGTGCAGGAATGTAAGAAGAAAACATTCTCAGCTTTAAAAAAAAAAAACGTGAGGAGGGTTCAAAAAGCCAAGGTCACAGTTAAGAACTTGGCTGTGTCCCCAGGATACGGTGGAACTCAGACCCACTGAAGAGGGGTCCGGTGTGCATGTTGGGAGCAGGTAGGGAGCAGAGGGCAAGGACGGGGCGGGCGAGTCGGCTGGTTTCCCAGGGGCGGCCTGGTCTCCCTCTGCTGACTTCCTTCCGAGAGGCCAGGAGTGGGGCGAGTGGGGAGCATGCTGTGCTCAAAGACAAGCCGGCGTGAGCTCAGTGCCTGAACATCAGTACCCAGTACCGACACCGTGACCCCAGCACCCCTTCCTGAGAGTCCAGGGGACTCGTCTCGCCAAATAATGGCAAAGCTTTGTCATGAGTTGTGCTACATGCCAGGCACTTTACAAGCATTACCTCATTCCATCCCCACCAACTCTGTTTGGTAGGGACTATACTGTCCACATTGTGTGGCAGGGGTAACTCGGGCTCAGAGAGGTTAAGGAACTTGCCCTAAGTTGCACAGCTAGCCAATGATGGAGCCAGGTTTCAGACAAAGAGGCAGCCTGTGCTCATAGCCATGGCACCATACCGCCGCTCTGGAACAGGTGTGGATCCTATTATTTTGGCAACAAGTTGTCACATGCCTCCCGGGACCACTCTGGTCTTTTAAACCCCTGAGGATGTACTCTACATTTTCACCTGCCAGCCTGCCCTGGTGGGGCCCCATCTGACCTGAGTGGAACTCCGGTCAGAGGGCTCCTCTCTGCTTCCCCAGCTCACAGAGAGCAAAGCCTCAGGAAGAGGCCGTCATTTCTGATAACCATCTGGCCACACATCCTTCTCAGAGGTTCTTACTGCAGTCAGCCACAGCCTGACTCCCACAGAGTCCCCAGAGGGTGCTGGTCACAATGGGCATCGGCTCAGATCCCCAACCCCGGGTCAGCGGTGTGCAGTAACACCAACTCTCACCAACGGGCCTTGCACGCTCTCACACCCACAGCACTGCACACCGTGTGCCGGGGCTGGTCCACACCCACTGGCTCCGTCTCTCCCACCCACCACCTGCGGTCTGGGGCCGTGGTCTCACCTCTCTGCACTCGAGTCTCCTTCTGTGTGCAAGAGGTTAATCATACCTATTTTTAAAATAACATGTATTTAGTCATGACTTTATACGTGTGATTTATTTATCCGCATGATTTCTCACGAGAACCTACCAGGCAGATATGAGGAGGGTGCCCCACTTTCAGATCTGGAAACCGAACCTGGCAGAGGGCTTGCCACCTTCTAAAAGTCACCCAGCTTGTTCAGTGGCAGAGCAGAGGTTCAAACCCACTTCAGGGCGACTCCAACACCCAGCTTTCCCTCGTCATGCACCTCTGGGGTGAATGCGGAAATGAGAGGTGGTGTCCATCAGGGGCCTAACCCGGAGCCCACACTTGGCAGGAGCCAGCTGCCCATGGGCAGATGACGCCATCCTCTGGCTGGTCCTGCCTGCCTGCGTGCGGGGGGAGCTTCCAGTCTCCAGTGGCGCCACCCCTCTGGCCAGGTGCAGGAGAGAGCCGAATACCCTGCGCAGACCGGGTAACCGAACAGATGCTAATCTTCTCTTAAAATAGACACTTCTTTAGAAAAACCAAACAAAACAAAACCAAAACCTGTTTGGCCAGACTGTGCAGTTTTCTCACACAATAGCTATCTTAATGAAATCTCAAGTTCCTTGAACTCTGTCTGAGAACCCCTAAAAGGAAAAGTACCGTAACCCCGAGGCTGGTCGAGAAACTCAGCCCTGCGGTCATCAGGCCTTTCTGGCCATCAGCGGTTCTAGGACAGATGTAGCCCCCAGCCCTGCCCCGAACGCCATCACCCCTGCTCACTCCAACCACCGGGAAGAGGAAAGTCATGTTGACGGGAACCCTGTGCTGCCCCCGGGCCAAGGGTGGGGAGGGTGCGGGGAAAGGGCCGCCTCAGGCCAAGCTGCCTGAGCTGGAACAACCTCTGGCCAGCAGCTACCTCTCTGTGCTTCAGGTTTCTTGCCTCTTAAGTGGGAATTACGAGAGTTCCACCTCCGCAGGGCCGTCGTGTGGGTCCTGTGACTTCTGGGCACCACCTGGCATGGAGTCACACTCATGAGACTTTTGGTAGTTATAACAGCCATGATAATAATAAATAAGTAGTTATAACAATAAATACGAATATTATTGTCGTGTGGAGACAAGCTTGAACTCACCACACCTGTGGCAAGCCAGCCCCCCGCAGTATTTTACAGGCGGATTTGTATAATGAAGGCGAAGTTTTCAGGTGCGACCCCCTTGGTAGGCAGGCGGGGTCAGAGTCCGCTGTTGGGGAAAGACTGGGGTGGGGACTAGGGGTGAGAGAAGTTTGGGAAGAGGTGGAGGCCTCGGGCCTACACCAAGGCCCGAGGTGGGCTCAGGAATGGATGGCCTTCAGGGGGTCCCTCCCTCAAACTCCAGGGGAGCGTGAGACAAGTCTCTTCACTCAGCCCTCTCTTCCTACAACCAAACCCTTCCAGAATGTGAGGGACCGGCTTGAGTTTCATTTTGGGTTTTTTTGTGTGTATGTTTTTACAGAGGGCAGGGTGTGTGGAGAAACTTGACGGTTCTGGAAGGTTCTCAAAGGGATAGGCCCAGATGAGTCATCGGATGGCTCCGAGAAAAGATGATAAGATTCCAAAGTGTCTGTAAGCCCTGGAGTATTTTAGTTGACCCCCGGAGAGTGTGAACATTGAGTTTTACCTGGAAACAGCATGGTTGAGACACAGCTCACGGCAAATAGACACCCTTCTCCACATGACTCAGAGAGGACCCAGGAATGCCGGGGCCTCATTACCTACAACAAAGCCAGATAGAGAGCCCCCCAAATAAATTCCCATCCTTTGCATCGTAAGTGTTTAACTGGACTGCTGGTCACCTGGACCGAAGTCTTATTAGCCAGACTGGGGCCAGCCGCCCTTCCCTCAGATCCCTGAGTGGTGGCCCACCCTTCAGGCGTGGGCAGACAGCCGCTCCGGAGAACATTCTCTGACCCACCGTCTCATCATCTCCACCCCATTCCCACTTCAACTACTTCCCACACCCCCTCTTTCTGGTCTTGCTTGCTCCTCCCTGTTGAAGAAAAACCCTTTGACCTGACCTTTGACACTTCAGATCTGTGGGCAGAGAGCCCCCACCCATGCAAGGGTCCCTCCCCAACCTTTGGGCTGCAAAGGTCCTTTGGAATATAGTCTCTCCCCACTGAATCTGGATTCATGTGTCCTTTGCATGGGTCTCCCCAGGGTGCTAGCTCTCTAGAAGGCTTGGGTCTGTCCCTGCTCCTGGTGGCTTTCTCAATCAGAAACAGGGATGTCCCCTGCACCTGTCTCCGAGGAGCCACGTCAGCACGGGGCCTTGTGTGTGATCATCCGAGCACTGAGAAGAGTAAAAGGGACCTTGCCTGGTGCAGACCCCACCAAAGAATGCCTCAGCTTCACCACGAGCCCACATAAGCCGACAGCTGCCTATCGCCTTACTTGATCTGGAGAGATGGTTCAGTCTGTGTACCAAAAAAAAAAAAATCCACATTTTTTGCTGATGCCGCAGCAAACAGAGCCCCCTTTTCCTTGCTCCTCATTCCAGCCACTCAGGACGCTGCCCTCCCCACGCGCGGAGGAGAGGAGCTCACTGTGGCAGGGCCGCACTCTGTTGAATAATGGAGCCACGGCCGCCACAGCAAAATAATGAGAACAAGCCCGTGCGAATGAGGGGGCCCTGGAGGGACCCAATTAGGGCCTCGCAAACAATGTGGAATGACATGCTCAGGATTGACTGCTGATAAGAATGTTCCAGCTAATTAAAATGTCAGGGCTTCCTGGTTCACCAGGATTGATCATCGGCCTGGGAGGTAACACTTGTCTGCTGGTCAGTTCCTGCTGATAAGGAGTTGAGCTTGGCAGTTACTGAGGTCTTTGATAAATAAAATATGGGGAAACAGATGAATTATTACTTAATCAATGCGGCGGTGTTCAGGAGGTCTTAGAGTGCAGGGGTTGTGAGCGGGCAGCCTGCCGGCCAGAGCCAGTGCATGGGCAGCTTCTCCTCGTTGTGCGCGGGATTTCTGGTTCTGTTCCGCCGGTGCGAGCTGACATTAAAGAAAGAGACAGTGCACACTCGAGCACTTGTGTGCGCTCACACACCCCACTGGCCTGTGGCTCCTGTGTGAAAGCTGCCCACGCGGCCGCATGTCTGGGGGGCGGTGTCTGTCTGTAGCTGTGTCCTGGCTGCTGCCGATGGGATGGGACCCGTGGAGACCGCCACGTGCCAACTTTTGACGTGGGCTTGGGGCTGGTGGCCACCCATCGCGCCCTGCACCCTCCTGGTGCCTCTGCCACACGGGGAAGAAGAGAAGCTGGAACGCCGCAGCGTGCCCAGGCCACTCTGCTGCTGGCCTGCTTCACTCGTTGGCTTGACCTGAGGGCCTCGTTGTGTGAGGGGCCAGCAAACCACACCCAGGGGCCCAATCCACCCTCGTGCTGTTTCCCTGAATGAAGCGTTCTCAGAACACAGCCCTGCTCACTGGTTTTCACTGGTCCACGGTGGATCTGGGCTTCACCAGCAGCGTGAGCAGCTGCGGAGCCTGTCAGGCTGCAAAGCTTCAAAGACCCACGCTCTGGCCCCTAACCTGTGACCCTGGAGGTGGAGACTCATCCCGCTTGCTGTTTCACCTGGGGCAAATGACAGCCTCCTGAGCTTCAAGTGCCGCATCTCTGAAGTGGGGCAGTTTGAGTTTGAGATTCTGTACCTTAGAATGGCCGGGGGGGGGGGGGGGGGGTTCAATGAGATGAAACCTGCGCCTGGCACACAATGGGGGCATTCGATTAGACAAATGGGATGTCAAACAGTAGCCAAGACACTGCTTCTGCAAGGGTAGAAACACCCAACGGCACGCCACACATTGATTCTACACAGAGAGTTGTCACATGGGAACTCAGGGCGCCCCAGAGACGGGGTCTCCCCCGAGTCTAGAGGACCCTGCGCGCATCTAGGCAGAGTCGCTGGTGGAGGGCCACACGGTCCACAGCCCGGGTCAGTTCCAGAAATGTGCCAGTGGTGCCAGCCCGGCCAGCACATGTCCCTGCATATCACATGTGGGTAGCCCCAGGCACGGTTTTTGTGCAAAACTCTAGAGAAACCATTAAGAACACTGGCATCTCGCCCACCTTACGCAGAGCCTCACCTGGGCCCATTATACTTCCATCCCCACCCGGAAAGCCTGCCCGGGAGGAGGCCAATGGGAACAGCAGCTGGGGCAGGGCCTGTCAAGGGTCCTGACGGTGGAGGAGCCACAGTGACTGGGCGGAGGGCCCTCCGGCCCACGGACTGACGCAGAGTGGAGGTGAAACTCCGGTCCCATCAGCACCTCGTGGGCCTCACTTCCAGCTCCCTGGCTCTTACCGCCCTGCATACCAGCACTATTGGCACTACCATCCCACAAATATCTACTGCACAGCTACTACTTCAATTTTATTCATTTTGAGAGAGAGAGAGGAAGGGAGAAGAAAAGAGAGGGACAGGAACATCGATGTGAGAGAGAAACATTGATCGGCTACCTCTAACATGGGCCCTAACCAGGCAGCAAACCTGCCACCCTGGCATGGGCCCTGGCTGGGAATCGAACCAGCAACCTTTCACTTTTCAGAGGATGCCCAACCCACTGAGCCATAGCAGTCAGGGCAAAGCACCTACCATCATAAAGTCATGGGAGTGGGCTGGAGAACCCCCAGGGAGCTGACGTTCTAGTGAGCGGAGCGGATGGCAGATAAATAAAAATACCAGCTAATGTTATGCAAGAACTGAGGCGGGTGGGGGACAGGTTAGAGAGAGTAATCAGGGGAAGACTTTCATTTTGAGGGGGGACGTTTGAGCAGAGACATTTGAGGCATGCGCGGAAACCGGTCAGGCAAAGATCAGCAATGCAGGTAAAGGATGTGGCAAGTTCAAGGTCTCGTGGTGGCCCTGACCCTGGCGGGTTGGAAGAAGGCCCATGTGGCTAGAATCCTGCTGCTCAGCGTGTAGTCCGGAAGGTGCTCACCTTGTCCGTCGCTTGCCTGCTGTGGGTGGCTGAGACGACCGCACTCTCTCTCACCTTCGATGCTCAGACGGCCCAGAGCAGCTGTGCTCTTTACCAACCTCACCTTATGGAGGGAGCTCCTGAGGCTCAGAGGGGTTCAGGAACTCACTCGGGATCACAGAGACAGGAGGTGGAAGAGCTAAGATTCGAACACAGGACGTCCAGATTGCTCTACCTGCCCGGAATGGGGACCAGCGATACACGAGACTCAGGCCACCCTGAATGGCAACATCGGGGCCACCCCAGTTAGCAGTCCTGCCCACGCCCCTAAGTGCGGCAGGGCCGTTACTCACCATCCTGATCAGCCATCCCTGTCCGCTGTGGGGCCGCTTTACGACTTGTTCCTCCCCTCCCAGTTCCAGCATTATTTTCCTTTTGTGTTGTTTTTCTGGAAGTGGTGCTACAGATAACACCCCCGCCCCCGCCCTGTCCTAGTCACGATCCTAGAGCACTCAATTATCCTGGTTTATTGGGCTCCTTAAAGCTACTTTATTGCTCTCTGCTTGCCATGACCTTAATCTTCGTTCTTCCTACAGCTTTCTCCAGGGCAACAGCTCGTCGGGAGCGAGGTCACCACAGACGCGAACGAAGCGGGGAGAGCCTGACGTCTGGCTGTCCTGTCTGTTCAGCCAACAGGAAACTGATGGACGAAGGGGCGGGAGCCATGCCTCCGCGCCTGTCTCTGCTCAGGCTGCCTCGTGCTGGACCCCTGTTCAGAAATAACATGCATTGTGATACAATCCCCACCAGCACTAGGGTAAGATTGCCCAGTGCACCTTCACACACACGGACCTCTTAGTTAAGTCCCAACACGGTTCAGTAGTGCAGGTGGAGTAGGCGGCATCGCATGCATTTTACAGACACAGAAACAGCGAGACAGCAGAAAGGTCGTGCCAGACCTGCGCTTCCAGCTCTGGACACGTAGAGCGTCCCCGTTCCTCCCGGGTCCTCCTTCATACAACTACAAATCCCTGGGCACGACACTGCAAAGAAGCATGAAAAGAGTCCCCCTCTGTCCTCCCCCAGTGTCCGAGGGACTTTGGCCGCTCACCCTGCAACAGCAAAGCAGTGGGAGCCGGCTCTACCCCTCTCCCATCCGAGTGCCAGCGGAGCATTCAGGGTAGCTCCAAGACAACAGTTCGGCTCTCCGCTTTCCCTGCCTGCCAGCAGAGCCAAGGGGAAGCTAACTGCCACCCACCCAGTGGCGACGAGGCTTCTGCCAGGGTGGTGGGGCGGGCTCAGTGGGAAGCTGAGCGTGCAGCCCTCGTGCCCCGTGCAACAGGAGCACCACCAGCTCGGAGAGAGAAACTGAATGGGACTCAGCATCTCACAGATTAGTGCCCCGCTTGTCTAGGACAGAATAGAAAACCACTCCTTATATCAAGAACTGGGAGAATCACAACTTGGCTGAAAAAATTCAATCAATAGGAACCACACAGAGATTAATCAGGGGTCGGAATTACCGAGAATTTGAAAGCAGCCATCATAAAAATGTGACAACAAGCAATTACGAATTCTTTGGAATGAAGGGAAAAGAAGAACTCTCAGTAAAGATGTAGAGGTTGTACAAAAAGAACGCAATGGAAATTTTAAAATAACCTCAGTAGTAAGGGTAGGGGAGACTCTCACGGAACAGTCTCGGCAGCAGAGCGGCAATGACCGAGAGTAGAATCGCAAACGTGAGGTCAGATCAACAGAATTTTCCAATCTTGATAACAAAGAGAAAAATAGATGAAAAAAAAAAAACCCTCCAGATTCTCAGGGACCTTGAGACAACAAGAAAAGAATTAACATTTCTATCTTCTGCATCCCAAAAGGAGAAGAAAGAGCAGGGCTGAGAAAGAATTCAAAGAAATAGTGGCTGAAAACTCCTCGAATTTGGAGGAAGGTAAAAACTACAGATTCAAAGAGCTGCATAAATCTCAAACAGGATAAATATAAAGAAATCCACATAATAGTTACATGTCTGCAAAAAAAGAAAAAGACAAAGATATTGGAAGCATTCAGAAACAGCACATCATATGGGAACATTAACTCGAATGATAGCAGATTTCTCGTCTGAAACTACAGAAGCCAGCAGGAAGCGACTCCTTGACTTACGATGGGGTTACATCCCAATAAACCATTCCAAGTTGAAAATATCATTAAGTCGGAAATACACTTAAAACACCTAACCTAACACCAATGGCTTAGCCTAGTCTCCCTTAAACGTGCTCAGAACACTTGAATTAGCCTAGAGCAGGGCAAAATCTTCTGACACTAAGTCTATAAGAAAGTGCCAAATATCTCATGGAATGTATTATGTATATCACTTTCACACCACTGTGAATTCAAAAGAATTATAAGTTGAACCATTCATTACAGGTTAGGGACCATCCATACTACAAAAAAACATATCAACTGCAAATTCTATATTTTATAAAAAGAATGCCCTTCAGAAACAAAGGGGAAAGAGACAGTCTCAGACAAAGGCAAACTAAGAGAATTTATTGTTGGCAGATATGTCCTTAAAGACTGGGTAAAAGTAGTTACCTAAACAGAAGCAGGTTTTTAATAACTTCTATTTTTTTACTGAGAATTTCTATTTTTTTTTATTTGTTTCAAAAAGCTTGGAACTTCAGACAGGAAAAAAAGAACTTTGGACTGTGTAGAAATAGGGATAAATATAATAGACTGTATTTCTCATGAGTATTTTAAATCACACTTGATAAGCAAAAATTATAATATCTAATATGGTACTCAGTGCATGTAAAGAATACACTTAATACAATTATTTATGAAATACATATAATTGTATGTGTGTATACACATGTGTGATTGTGTATACATTATATATATGCGAGCACATATATACACAAGTTTTTAAAGAGGAGGTTAAAGGGACACTAAGTGGGAAAGCGCCGATATTGGTAGACGGCAATGAATTGTGTATATACACTGTAATCCCTACAGCAACCGATAATTTACACCATCTCTCTCAGAAAACCAAAGAGAAAGTAACACTTCCAGCTCATTTTATGAGGCTAATATTATCCTCACACAAAAACCAGAGTAAGATAGCACAAATAAAGAAAAATATAAGCCAATATCTCTCAAAATTTAGATGCAAAAATCCTCAACAAAAGTTATCAAATTGAACTCAGTAATTTATATGTACACCATAACCAAATGGGATTTGTTCCAGGGATGCAAAACTGGTTCATTACTCAAAAATCAACACAGTCAACCATATCAGTAAGCTAAAGAAGAAAATCATATGACCTTACCAGTTTATGCAAACTTCAACATCCATACATTATAAAAACTCAGAAAACTAGGGCTCGAGGGGAACTTCCCCAACCAGATAAAGAACACACAAAACCTTCAGCCAGCCTTGTCCTTAGTGGTGTAACACTGAACGCTGTCCCCTAAGAGCAGGAACAAAAGAAGGGTGTCTTTTCTCACCACCTTACTCAGCATGGTACTGGACGTTCTAGCCAGCACAACAAGGCAAGAAAAGGAAAGAGGAGGGGAGAGGAGGGGAGGGGAGACATACAGACTAGAAGAGAAATAAAACTGTCACCATTTACAGACGGCATAATCAGTGTAGAAAATACACTTAAGACCATTCTAAGGGGTCTACAAAAAAGCTCCTAAAACTAATACATGAATCTAGCGACATCACTATACAAGATCAACTCATAAAAATCAATCCTATTTCAATGTACTAATGATAAACACGTGAAAAGTGAAATTAAAAACTTTCACATTGCTCCAGATAAAGTTGCTCAACAAAATATTTATGGCGCAAATAAATCTTTATTTGGCACAAAATATTTATGGCGCAAATAAATCTAACAAAATATGCTCAGCATCTGTACCCTTGACTATTACAAAATACTAATAAAATAAATGTAAAAAGACCTAAACAAATGAAGAACTCTACCATGTTCAAGGATCAGAAGATTCAACATAGTAAAAAAAATGCCCATTCTTCCCAAACTGATCTACAAGTTTAAGGCAATTACTAACAAAACCCCAGCAAAATTTTTCATAGATGTGCTTATTCTGAAGTTTTTATGGAAAAGCAGGGAACCTAAAATAGCTAAAAATGATCTTGAAAAAAATTAAAGTGGGAGAAATTTCTCTACCCAATATTGAGGCTTACTATATATTTACAGTAATCAAAACAGCCCCGTTTTGGCAGAGAGAACAGACGCACAGATCAGTGGAACAGAACAGAGAACCCAGAAATAGACTCACACAAACGCCCAGTGGATTTGTCGGAAGAGGAAAAGAAATTCAGTGCAGGAAGGATAGCCCCTTCAACAACTGGGCCTGGGGCAACTGGACACCCACGGACAACAACAAAACAAACCTCCCAATTCATACAAAAATAACTCCAAATGGATCATGGGCTTAAGTAAAAATACAATTATATACTTTTGAGGAAAAACATAGGGGAAAATCTTTAGGATACGGGGCTAGACAAAGAGTTTATTAAAAGCACATTCGAAAGAAGAAAAAATCGGTTCATTAGACCTCCTCCAAATTCAGAGCTTTGCGCTGTGAGGGACCCTGTCGTGAGGATGAAGAGACAAGCTATGGACTGGGAGAAAATGTTTGCAAACCACAGATCCGACAGAGAACTCATGTCTGCGATAGATAAAGATCTCTCAAAACACACAGTAAATAAACAATCCAATTAGAAAGTTGGCAAAAGGCGTGAATAAACATTTCACCAAAGAGGATACACAGAAGGCAAATAAAAACATGGAAAGATGCTCAGCTTCAGCAGCCAGGAGGGAAATGCAAACTGAAGTCACAATGACCTGTCACTTCATTCCTATCAGATGGCGCAAATAAAAACTAGCGATAACATCCAATTTTGGGGAGGAAGTGGGGAGACCAACTCACTCATTCACGCCGTTCCACCCAGCAATCACACTCCTGGGCATTCGTCCCGGAGAAATTAAAACTTATGTTCACACTAAAATCCATACAGGAACGTTCATCGCAGCTTTGTTTATAATAGCCCCAAACCGGGAACGACCTACATGCCTTCCAAAGAGAAAACGATTACGCGAAAGGCGGCATGTCCGTCCCGTGGAGTGCTACTCAGCAATAAAAGAGAGCCAGCCATAGATACAGGCAAGGACTCAGGTGGATGGCAAGGGACTTAATGCTGAGTGACAAAGGCCAAATCTCAGGAGATCACGCAGCATGAGATTCCCTCGATAGAACCCTCTTGAAATGATGAAATGAGAGCACAGATTCAGGGTGGCCCCAGCTTTCAGGGGGTGGGCTGGCTATAAAAGACGGCACTAGGGGTCCTTCTGATGGGACTCTCATGTGCTGACTGCAGCTGGCACGCATCACCTGGCCCGCATGCATTCATACATGCAAATAAGTGCATGTGAAGCCGTGAAATCTGAATAGCGTGGGGTCGCATCCGTGTGTCAGTCCGTGCTGTGAGTCTGTGACACACAAGTCAATACCCTTGAGGAAGGTGGGGGAAGGAGGTGCCGCTCTCTCTGCATTGCTTCTTGCAACCAGACGTGCGTCGACTTTCATCTCGAAAGAAGGGTCTTTAAAGAGGTCACGTCTGTGTGACAGGTACAACAGACTCCCAGTTATGCCATCCCTGAAGTCCTGGCTAAACGGTCACATGATCCTGGGTGAGCCTGGAATGCAAAGCAGGAAACTGCACAGAACTTTCAGCCTCATGTCCACACGGAGGTCACCACAACCCCTGTGGTCCCCAAGCAGGTCCCACCCACACATCAGGTTCACCAAGCTCAGAACTGAGTCATCATGCCCCTCCCACCCCCAACTGCCCGTCCAAGGGCCCCCACCCACCCAGCTGCCCAGACTCGTGCCTCTTTCAAGCATCCAGCCGCAGGTGTCTCTGGCCCCCAGGCCGAGCAGAGGGTAGGACCCCCCTCATTATCCGCTGGGCTCGCCACAGCTTCCCTCCCCCACTTGCGAATATCACTGACAGCCTCTGTGTGTTAGGGCCCCAAGTAGGAGGCTGCGCACTGTCACTGTCCCCATGGGCTCATGCAGGAGAGCCAGTGAAGGTCTGTGCCCATCCCCAGTGACCGAGGGGCCAAGTGAGTCTCGGTTCCTGTGCTTTTGGGAAACACGCATCTCGACTGTCTCGGCTGACATCCACCTTGGTTTCTTGGTGATCGATCGTTTCAGCACTGTGTGGGGGTGAGTTTCCTTTCCACTCGGCTGCCCCGAGGGTGGTGGATAAAATCGTAATTAGATTCCATCAATAGATACTTATTGAGTGTCTTTTCTTTGTGTGCAAGATCATGGGCTCTGTGGGCAACACACAGGGACGCCACGTGGGAAGGACCAGCCATGGAAACGTCTCCTGTCTACTCCGTGGGGTTGTTCTTGTTTTGGAAAATAAACAGCAGGAACATTTTTGGTGACAATGAAGGCAGGAAAGTGAGAAAATAAAAAGAGCTTCCTAGGGTTCCCACACAGGACAAACTTCCGAGTGGGTGAGGCAAGTCTGATTGGAAGGGACCCCATACATGTCCTGTCTCTTCTCCAAACTTATGCCGACCAAAATTCCACCATTAGGCAGTCATTCCTTTGATTAAAATTCTTCCTCCCCTGCCAGTTCTTTTTTTTTTTTTTTGATAAAAATACTTCTAGAAAGAGAACACCATGTCCTTCACCCCTTAGAACAGAAATGACACACACCTTGACCTGCGAGCCACTCTGGACCCCGGGGCGCAGTTGCCCGAGCGAGATGTTGAGGAACATCAGGGCACCATCGGGCCCCTGAGGTGACCGTCGGTGGATCAGCGGTGTCTGCCATAGGTGCGAGAAGGCAGGAGTGTATTTACTGGAGAGGAGCTTCTGGAACATGGCGCCTGCTCTGCCAGGCGGACTAGACAAACGCTAAAATCGGATGGTGGAGCCAGTGGAGGAGGACCTCGAGCCCACGCAGTCATGGCCCACTACTTTGGACAAAGGAGGCAGGAGTATGCAGGGGGGTAAAGGAGGTCTCTTCAGTTAACGGTGTTGGAAAACTGAACAGATACATGCAAAAAAAGGGGGGAGAACTAGACCACCTTCTTAGACCATAGGCAAGAGTAAACTCAAAATGGACTAAAGACTTAAATGTTAAGACTCAAACCATAAAAATCCTAGAAGAAAACATAGGCAATAAAATCTTGGACATTTCTCTTAGTAATATTGTTTCTGATATATCTCCTCAGGCAAGGGAAACAAAAGAAAAAATAAACAGATGGAACTGCATCAAATTAAAAAGAGTTTGCACAGCAAAGGAAACCAGCAACAAAATGAAAAGACAAACCACCGAATGGAACAACATTTTTGTCAATACACCTGATAATAGGTTAATATCCAAAATTTATAAAGAACTTATAAAACTCAACACCAAAAAAATAAATAATCCAATTAAAAAATGGACAAAGGATCTGAATAGACACTTCTCCAAAGAGATGGCCCATAGACTAATGAAAAGATGCTCAATGTCACTAATCACCAGAGAAATGCAACTTTAAGCCACAGTGAGATATCACTGCACACCTGTCGGAACGGCAGTCGTCAATAAATCAGCAAAGAACAAGTGCTGGTGGGGATGTGGGGAAAGGGAACCCTCGGGCACTGTGGGTGGGAGTGCAGACGGGTGCAGCCACCATGGAAAACAGTACAGCGTTTTCTAAAAAAATTAAAAATCCAACTGTCTTATGACCCTGCGGTTCCATATCTGGAAGTAGACCTTAAGAAACCCTGAATACTGATTAGAAAGAACATATGCACCCCTGTGTCCATTGCAGCATCACTCACCATTGCCCAGCTGGGGACAGAGCCCGAGTGCCCATCGGTAGATGAGTGGATACAAAAGCTGTGACACATTTATGCGATGGAGCATTACTTGGCTGTAAAAGAAGAAGGAACTCTTGCCTTTTGCGGTAGCATGGGTAGACCTGGCGAGCATTCTGCTAAACGAAATAAGCCAGAGAGAAAGACAAACACCATCTGATGTCACTCTGATGTGGAATCTAATGAACAAGTGAACTAAGACAAAAGAGAAACAGACTCGTAGACACGGAAAGCAGACTGACAGCTGTCGGAGGGGAGAGGGTGGGGCCTGGGTGGAAAAGGGGAAGGGACTAAGCAAAGGAAAACCCCATAGACACAGGCCACAGTGCAGCGGTGACCAGAGGCAAAGGGGGCGGGGGACGTAGAAGACGGTAAAGGGGGGTAAATGGTGACGAAAGGAGACATGACGTGGGGGTGAACTCACAATGTACAGATGACATGTTACAGAATTGGACCCCTGAAACCTGTATCATTTTATTAACCAATGTCACCCCAATAAATTCAATGAAAAGTTGTTTAAAAAGAAGGAAAAGGCTGTGGCTGCCCGTCTCGTCAGGTTCGCCTGGGTCTGTCCATGTCTGTCCGCCGAGCTGGCAGCAGAAAGCTCGTCACTGCACCAGAGACACCCCAGGTGCCAGCCCCCGGCCACAGCCTTGGTGCCTTCCCATTCCAGCCCCACCAAATTCTTTCCAGCCTTGTGGAGGGGTGGTGACAAAGATTTTCATATATATTTAGTGTGCACTGCATGATTTTGGAAGGCGTGCAGTGTGAGGATCAATATGTGATACATGGTGAAATGATTCCCACTCTCAGGTCCACAGCTCCATCACCTCTCGTAGTCACAGGCTGTGTGTGTGTGTGTGTGTGTGTGTGTGTGTGTGTGTGTGTGTGAGAGAGAGAGAGAGAGAGAGAGAGCGAGCCCTGAGAATGCTTAAGATCTCCTCCCTGAGCCATTTCCAAGGACACGATGGCATTATTAACAACGGTCTCCACGCTGTGCGTCAGATCCCAGAATGCAGCCGTCTTATGACTGAAAGGTTGTACCTGTGACCAGCCCCTCCCCATCTCCCCAGCCCCCGCCCCTGGTGGCCACCATTCAACTCTGTCCTGCGAGTCCAGCTTTCTCAGAACCCACCTCTGTGTGAGATCACACAGTATTTGTCTTCCTGCACCTGGCGTATTCATTTAGCCGAGTGCCGTCCGGGCTCCTTCGCCGGGCTGCGGATCGCAGGACGCTGTTCTTTCCTGCGATCAGACTGCACAGCAATCCCGGGTGGGGGCCACATTTTCTCCATCCCCCAATGGGCACAGGGGTCGCCAAGTCTCAGCTGCTGTGAATAGCGCCGCACTGACCCTGGGGTGCGGATGTCCCTCCGAGACGCTGATTCAAGTTCCTTTTGGGGATGCCCCCAGAAGTGAGACCGCAGGATCGTACTATTTTTAGTATTTTTGCGGAACTTCCATCCTGTTCTTCGTAATGACTGCTCCGATTTGCATTCTCGTTAGCAGAGCGCAGGGCCCCTTTTCTCCACCTCCTCGCCAGCACTCATTATCTGCTGCCTTTTTGATGACGCCCGTCCTCACAGGTCTGCAGTGACACCTCACAGCAGTCTTGGGCTGCTTTTCCCTGGTGCTAGTGGCACCGAGCACCTTTTCATGTACCTGTTGGCCGTTTGCATGTCGTCTTTGGAAAAATGCCTATTCAGGTCCTTTGAATAGTTTTTAATTGGGTTTTTTGGGGTTCCCACCCCCATGCCCCACTGAACTCTTTGCAAAACCTAGCTGTGCTCCTCCTTAGCCACCTGGAACACTCACACCCACCATCTCTGCAAGTGAACTCTCACATCACTCCATCCTGACCTGACTGAAATGCCACTTCCTCTGAGAAGCCCTCCCTGGTTCCTCTGCAGTGGTCTGCACTCCGTCCACTCGTTACCCACTGCAGACCCAGCCTCTTCGTGGCAGTCTCCCCCCTGCATCACCTTTGTGCTTCGACGTGTCTCACTTCCCCATAAGATGAAGTTTTACGGGGGCAGGGCTAGGGTTTGGGCTTTCTGGGGCTGGATACATTGCTGGTGAGCAACGACCATCGGTTAGGCCTGGGAATGAGTGAAGGAGTTTCACAGGAGTCAGAGACCAGCCCTCCTTGCACCTGCCTTCCCATCCTTGTGTCCCGGCAGAAGTGTGCCGCCACGGCAGGCCAGCCCCAGGTCCCCATGGCTCCGCAGAGGATCACCTCCCTCCCAGGAGGATCACTGTGAGTGGCACAGCACTCCCATGCAGCTTCTCTGCTCTAACCCTGCTTGTAATCTCTGTGCTGATGCCCTGACTCCTGGGCCCTGCTGGCCTGAGGGCCTGACCACCCAGGGTCAGCCCAGTCCTACAGACAGAAACCTCCTCCTCCCCCAGGAGCACACCTTTCAGATGCAGACCCCCAGCCCGGAGCCCACACCCCACCCTCCTCTGGGGGCTCTCACACTCTGGCCACTGTCCACCGGCCCTCGTCCCCCAGAGCTAGTCCAGACAGCAAGGGGCCGACCTGTGCCCCGGAGCCCACCAGAATGCTCCAAACAGCCACCCCTGAGCCCACTCACCTGCCTCACACATTGTTTCCTACAGAAATCACAGTAAGGCGTTCATCCACCCTTCACCCCGACCCACTCCAGGCCTTCAGATGGACGCTGGTGCTTGCCCACGTGGCCCTGCAGGGCATGGTGAGGTGTGGCCCCTCCTTGGGAACTGTGAGTAATGACTCTGCAATGGCCCCCATCTCCTGACCTGCAGGCCTCGCACCACTTCTAATTTCCTATTGAAACATTGAATTTTAAATCAGTTTTCCCTTCAGTGAGTCCGTCATCTGGGCTGCACTCCTACGTGGCTGCACTCCTACGTGTCTGTACCACATGGCCCACTGTCTGGTGACAGGGACGAGGGAGCCGAGTGTCTCTGGAGGGGCCCGGCCACCTCCACTCAACCCCCACAGGCCAGAGCCTGTCACGGGCTCCGCTCCGGCCCGGGAGGGTGGCCGAGCTCTGGATGTGGGTGTTGGCTCCCTCCACCCCTGGGTTCCATCTTCCATCAGAATTAAGAATGAATCACCATTCTAAGGTCAGTATGTGTTTAGTCTCATAACTGTGACACGATGTGATTTCAGAGGACCATTTGCCACAGATATGACCTAGTTTGTCACCAGAAAATATGGAAGCTGTGTGTTCACAAAGCAGACTCCAAGGAGACAAGGCACCAGGACTGATTGGGCCATAAATGTGCTCCGGCGCCGGTGCCGCGAGATTAATGGGCCGGACCCCGAGAGCTCGCCTGCTCTCCCCTCCAGGGCCAGCGGCAGATGGGGCGGTGCAGGGGTGGCTGGGTGAGCTGCGATGTGGCTGGAGAGGAAACTGGGTCTGCTGCCTCTCTGTCCCTGGGCATAGAGGGCCTGCAAGATGCTTTGCCCTAGATGCTGGCGGTCAGTGATCACGTGACACAACTGGATGGTCATAAGGCCTCCACTATTCCTGACCAGGGAGGGGTCAGCAGGGAGAGACGCCTGCGGAATATGTGAACCACAGGCCCGAAGGAGCTGATAATTCTAGTTTTCTTCTCCCCAAATGTCAACTGCGGCTGCTCGGCTGTTCAGACTGTAAAACGACAGTCCGAGGGGCTTCACCCCTTCTGTTCTCCCCCCTGCTGGAGTGGCAAGGGCATTGCCATTCACCAGAGGGTGGGTGGGAGGCAGAAGGCCAGACCCAGGAACCTGGGACTCTGGAAGGAAGAGGGAGTGTTCCTGGGGGCAGGGGATGGAGCCACATGGGCCCTTCCATTCACTCCTCAGGCCTGCCCGAGAAGGAGGTCCTCAGTTCTGCCGGTGAGGACGCAGTGTGCAGAGGGGACAGAAACCAGCCTGGGCTCACACAAGACTTCGGTGGGTGGTTGGACCTGGTGCCCGGTTCCCGCTGCGGCCCCACAGGCTCTGCCACAGCCCTGGAATGGTGAGATGAAGGCATCTCTACCTCATTCTCCACACACCTGTCAGGACAGCCCTCCACCTCCCAGGGGCACCCAGAGGCAAGGCACTGGCCGCCAAGGCCTTTTGGGTGCGGGTCTCGCTAGCCCCACCCAAGCCTGGATGGCTCCTGGAAGCACCATGGTTTCAGATGTGTGCGCACCTGGTGGCCACCACCCTGGGAGTCAGCTTCGCCCTCCAGTGAATCCCATCGGCGGAACCTTCTAGCTACACCCAGTGTGGAAACGATCTCAGCTGCACATGGGTGTCAAACGGAGTGGTTTCTTTTCCTGTGAGACCCTGTCATGTGGCTGCAATGAGTCAGTCGCTCACTGTTCCCCGGCTCGAGGTTCTGGTAGGTGACACAGGGGTACCATCCGCGCAGCCTCCCCAATAACTCAGCTCAGCCGCTGCCTCGGGCAGGATCCATCCCTTCCCTTCAAAGCCTGCAAGCCAACAATGATGACCTCACTCACCCTTAGCTGCCTCCAATGTCGCTTTTCAGTAAGAGAAAAGTATCTGTATGGTTAACGAAGCCAGGAGTTAGGGAGAAAACCGTACCTTCTGCCGAGTTCTGGCCTAACATAAATACAGTTCGCTCAAAGAAAAGCAACAGACAAGGGACAAATGTTGCCACCACCTGCCACAGGAAAAGGGTGGCTGCTGATGATGTACGAAGTACTACTACAAACAAAAATACAAATAACTGTCCCAGTGGAAAAAAATGGGCAAGGAACGTTGTCACGGGTAGTGGGGGTGGCCATGCCTGCTTCCTCCCTCCTAGGGGACCCCGGGTCCGCTCAGATCTCCGCCTCCACATGGACTGTGGGGGGACAGGCCCGGCAGAGGGTCCTGGAGTCCTTGTGGCCAGTTGCAGTGGACCATTCTCGTTGCGGGTGGCCCACAGGCAGGACGGGTGATGGGCAGGGGATGGCCTCTGTCCCACCTGCTGTGCGTGGGGCGGGGGGTGGGAAGTGGAGGACAGGCTTCCAGGAAAGGGTTCCTCAGCCTCAGAAAGAGGCATTGGAAGGGGAGGCCCCTGCCCTGCGTGCAGGCACTGCCAGGAGGACGTGAGCCCTGATGCCGCAGCAGGGGTCTTGGGCCTTGTCGGGGGGCAGGGGCTGGCGAAAGACCAGGAGGTGTCCCTGGACGCAGGCAGGACGATCAAGAGATCCAGGCCCTCCTGATGTCGCCACTGCCGAGCCCACCAACCTTGGACCTACTTCTAGTCTGCACTTGTTTTTACTTTAAAAAAAGTTGTTTTCAACTGTCACAAAATGCACGTAACATAAAGTTCACCCTAGTAACCCTTTTCAGGTGTGCAGCTCAGCGGTACTAAGCACCTTCACGCCATGGCACAGCCGTCACCACCGTCCAGCCCCAGAACATCCTCATCTCCCCGAGGGGAGACTCTCCCCCACCCCCAAGCACGCACTCCCCGGTTCGCTCCCCCGGCCCCTGGCACCCACCCTCGACCTCTGCCTGTGAGTCTGACTCCTCCAGGTCCTTACACATGTGAAATCACACAGCACTTGTCATTTCATGACACATCTTTTGGGTGCAACCATACCGTGGCCTCTGGCAGAATTTTCTTTCCTTTCCAAGCTGAATCACACCCCATCGAGTGAGGGATGGAGTACATCTACTCATCCGTCTGTCCGTCGATGGGCACTCGGGCTGCTCGCACCTTTCAGCTCCTGTGAGTGTGCTGCTGTGAGCGTGGGGGCATCAATTGCCCTTTGTGGCCCTGGCTTCCATTCTGGGCGTGCCCAGGAAGCGGAATTGCTGGGGTGCACGGCCACTCTGTGTCGATGTTTTTGAGGGACAGACACACTGTCTCCACAGTAGCCACACCATTCTGTCCTCCCTCACCTGCGGCTGTGTATGTCAGAAGATAAATTCCTTACTGTCGAAGCCAACTGAGTCCCAGTTTTCTGTTTCCTGCTCCCCAAAGCATCCTAAATTCTACCCGTACAAATTGCCACCCTGATAGATGAGATTTGATTGACCATAAACTTGACGATATGCTCAGCCTGAGTAGTTCAAGGGAAAATGCTAATTGTACTAACAACGGTGTGATCCGTGCGGTTACACTGGTCAAGAGTAGAAAGGTGGAGCAGATGTGACACGGGCGAGGCTGTGGCTGGCAGGAGCTCCGTACTGGGTGCAGCACTTGTTAATTAGAATAGCATTCCGGGAGGGTGATATGACAATATCTCTAAAAATTTAAACACGCGTACCCTTTAACTCAATGACGCCAGTTCTACCTGCTGCACAGAAACATTTGCACAAATACACACAGAAATAAGTAAGAAGATGTTGACTTCAAGCGATGGTAATAGCAAAAAATGGGAAACGGTCTAACTGCTTCCAAGAAGGACTTGCTGTAATAAGTCCTGATGCAGCCACACCACGGAAAACGGGACAGCGCTAAACCGTGCCGCTCTGCGGCTGAGCTCGCACACGTGAGAAGAGCTGTGAGACCGTGAGTACAGGCTTGGCGAGGGAGCCTCGGAGTGATGCAAACGACCTCAGCACACTTACGTGAGGCCTTGCACCTGGACGTGCATGAGCGTGCATTGAGACACAGATTTGCAGAAAAACACGGTAAAGGAACAGACGAAAGCATTAGCAGCAGCTCCTCTGCAGAGAGGGTGTAGAGATGGGTTAGGGGAGCTTTAACTTCTGTGCTCTGTAGTGGAAAAGACTTTTACAGTGTGTTACTGTGTTGTGTGATTTCTTTCCAAATGCAAGCCACTCACAATGTTCCAAGTCAACACGAAAAAGGGGTGTCTCACGGCAAAAAAAAGGGTTTCTGGAGTGCGGGGTGGTTCTGCCCCACCGGCACCACAGCCCCCGTCACTCAAGAAGCTGCCGCCGCTCTGAGGCCACCAAAACGAGGCCAGTGCCTCCGATTTCTCAGCTGGGACCCAGAGGAGCCTGAAAACGGAGAGAAGCATCTTTCGGAGGCCCAGGCCTCTGCCAGTCTGAATGTCTGTCCCATGCCCCCCTTTTCTTCCTCTCTGGTGTTGCCCACAGGGCTCTGGTCTCAGCCTGGAGCCAGCTGCTCTGAGAGACCCGAAGGACACAGCCACCTTAGCCACGTGTCTGAGCCACCTTTATTGCTGGGTGCCTGGAGACCCCCTTCTTGCTGTTTTGTTTGTTTTGGGGGCCCCTGACAGCTCTGCGGGGAGAGTGCCTGGGGAGGGCTGCTGAATTCAGGAGGTGCCAGGGGCTTTGTTCACCTGTCCAGGGTCCCAGACCCAGAGTCCCTCAGGTACTCGCCCAGGAACCAGGCACAGGGTAACCACAGGTACTTTATTTTGTGCGTGTCCACATTTCCACAGCCCCTCCCTTGTGAGCCAGGTCCCTTAACTTCCTCAGAGAGAGTCCATGTGGCCGTCTGTAACACGGGGTTACAGGAGCTGACTCACAGCGTTGCGTGGGGAACAAGTGAGCCGGCGCAGAGCATCAGGGTTGAGATGCTGCAGTGAGGGTGGACGCAAGACACGGGGACACTTCTAATGCCCATAAAATGACCTCATGGGCCGGCTGTGGTCCTGGGTGAGCACCCAGTTGAAAAGGTGAGCCAGAGAACTGGGGGCTGGAACGGGGCATGGAGAGGGGCAGAGAAGTGAAGAGGAAAGGGGAGGGAGGGGAGAGACCATGGTTCCCAACTCTGGCTGAGACACAGGACGTGGGATTGTTCCAGCCCCAAACCCGATGCACCTCAAGTTCACAGAGGAGGCCCTGGCATTCCCTACGGGGTCGGTGTAAATTCAGGGCAAACCCTCAACTCTGCAGAGAAGCTGGAGATGAGACCCTGGCCAAGATGCCCCCAGGTTTCAGCAGGGGCACAGCCTCCCCGGAGAAGAGAAGAGGGGAGCAGACCCAACAGGAGGCACTTCCCCGCCCCGTAGGAGATGGGGAAGCATGTGCTCCAGAGAGAACTCCGAGTCAGGCACAGCTGTCGTCCCTTATATTTCACACTTAATCACTTTTCCCCAATTTCCATTTATGGCGAAGGGGCTGTTTCAAAGAACGCTCAGCACTATAAAATAAAGCCAGAAATCCATAGCTGGGCCTCCTTAGAGCCCACGACCTGCATGGAGACCACAAAAGCTATTTAACAGCGAGGGGGCATTTCGGCAAGAAACTTACAACCGCGTTTAGAATTAATTTAGCGCCCCACCTGCTCCAAGGACATACGTTCTGTGTCTAGAATTATGACACCTCCAGCACCATATGCATGGGCTTGATGTGCCAGGAGAGCTCGCAGCCTCCTGGCGCACAGACCAGGCGCACCGCGCGCGTGTCAGCGCCGATCACAGCTCCCCGGGTGTGCGAACGCCACCCCCGCGTCTAGAGTCCGCGTCTTCAGAAATCAGTGGGCATATGGTGTGTGTCTCACGTTTGGCACCAGGCACAGAAAATAAACGCCGGTGTGCGATCCCCAGCCAGGGAGCGTGTGCCCTGCGCTGTCTTTGCCATTTCAGCTTCGCACGCTGCAGCGGGGGCCCAGCTCAGAGGGGCGGTGGGCATCCCCGGGACCTGTGGTAGGGCCGTGGGCCTCAGACCTGGGCACAGGCACTCCCGGTTCCGGAACCGGCAGCTCTCAGCAGTTGTCACCTTTGAAACAGGAGAAAGGTAACTGGTGACACATAACTGGGAAATATGAATGAGCTGGAGACTCAGCCCTTGCCCGAGGGTGGAAGTCTAGAGATTGGAGACAGAATCATGAACAGAGGCAGGAATTTGGGTCAGCCCCGAACACAACACAGGAAGAAATCAGGAAGAGCTGCAACTGTCACCGACCGAGTCTGTGCTCGCTGTCCCCATGGTGCCCAGACACACCGAGAAGCCCCCAGACCCTGCTCCACGTTCCATGCAAGGCCAAAGCCACTTCTGCCCTCCACAGACATCCACTGGGCACTCTCGCAGGAGGGAGTAACACAGAAGGGAATAAGAGGTCCCCACTCCTGTCATCATAGAGCTGACATCCCAACCAGGGTGAAGGGGGTGCATTGGGCAGCTCATCCTGCCACTCCTGGAGGCTGGAAGTCCAAGGTCAAGGTGCTGTCCAGGTTGGCTCCTGGGGAGAGACTTCTTCCTGGCCTGCAGACGGCCACCCTCTTGCGGTGTCCTCACAGGGCAGTTCCTCTGCACACCTGCAGAAAGAGAGTGACCCCTGGGGTCCCTTCCTCTTCTTATAAGGCCGCCAGTCATATTGGATGAGGTCCCCACCTTCATCATCTCATGTACCCTTAGTGACTTCCTTAAAGGTCTGAGCTGCAAGTACAGTCACATCAGGGGTTAGGGCTTCAATGTACGGCTTTTTGGGAAGGACACAGCATAGCCCGTGACGGGGAAGAGAGACGCATGCAACAAGTCCACAGTACCAAATACCAGGAGGAACCTGACACAAAGAACAATGAACGGGGGAGGGGAGTGGGGAGTGCAGGGTAGGTTTGCTGATTTCAATGAAGAGGCTGGAAGGGCCCAGCTAACATGTAACATTTAAATAGAACAAGCCACTCAGCCTTGAAGAACTTGGGGAGGGTGCTCTGGGGCCCGGGGAACTCGAGGGCAGGGGTTGAGACCTGTTGAGTAACAGCAAGGAGGTCAGCAGGCTAAAGGGGAAGGGAAAGGGGGCTGTGACCATGCTCTAGTTCAGAGAGAGCGGGTGAGTTGGGCCACCAGTGGGGCACAGGTCACGCAAACCTGTAGAGAACGGGGAGGACCTGGCTCTCACTGCTGGTGCAGGAGAGCCTCTGGAGGCATGCAGAACCAGGCAGGGACCTGATCTGACCTCCACTCTGGCTGCTGGGTCAGGAATATTCAGTATCAGGATAAAGGTTAAAGCAATATTTTTTTCTTCGGCCTCGGTGAGTTCTTGCTTTAGTCTCCGAGTTTCCAGTTTCATCTAACACATTACAGAGAAAGCACAAAGTCCTAGTCAGGAGAGCTGGGTGGAGGCCCTCCCTCTGTGACCATGGACAGACCACCTCGATGGCCTTGCCTCGGTTTCCCCATCTGTCAAGTGGGGACAGTCATGGCAGCCCTCCCCACCCATTGGTGTGATCACCAGACGACACTCCAGAGACACAAAGCTTGGCAAGGAAATTGCTCTTCAGCCCTCGGGGTCCCTGGGGTGAAGTCAATCCCTTCTCGCCCTGTGTCCCCTCCTTCAAGCTGGGCCAGGGTGGGTGTCATCCCAACCAACTGAGCGGCAAGGGGATTTGTCATGTTGAGCGGGGACCATCTCACGAGACGGTGACTTGCGTGTTATTCTTAGTGTGGGGTGTCCTTCGAAGGCACTCTACACCCCGCCCACTTCCTGTAGCCAGCAACTGGCACCAATTTTTTTTTCGTTTAACAATCACCAAATTCACCTTCAAACTGTGCACATCGGAAATCTGCTCATGAACCAAGAATAATATTAACAACTAAAGAAAGGCAGGTTTTTAAAACTCAGAGGCTCCTTGTGGAAAGCAGAGGTGCCATCAGTGGGAAGGGGTGTGGCCCTTGCTGTGCTGATGCCCATGTGTCATCCCAGAAGCAGAGGGTGTTGCCAGCATGTGTGTGTTCTTCCAGAAGAGACGGTCATGCCTGTGACTTCTCACACACATGTGTGCACACACACAAAACGCCTTTAACTTCAAGACGGTGAAGAGAATTGTTCTCAGTTTTGGCACCTTGATTTTTTCATTCACCAGAGGGTCTCAGAGGTGGCGCCGTACCGGCCCCTAAGGAACTTCCCCGTCCCTTTTCCTTCGTTTCTGCACGTTCGTTTTCACGTAGTGAAAGTCTCATGATTTGTTCAAGCTGAGGCATTGATCTGGGTTGTTTTCCGTTTTGGGCTAATGTCTACGACATCGGAAAGAATCTGCTGTACAAGCACTTCTGGTGCCTGGATGAACACATCTGCAGGATCAATTCCCACCTGAGTAGTGGGGTCAGAGGTTAGGACATTTGAACCGTGGCTGAGTTTTACCCATCACCTCCCCAAGGGGGCCCAGGTCTGCGCCATGACCCCCCATGCCCGAGGGCCATGATTCCCCAAACAGAAATTGTATCTGCTTCCTGGGCCACCATCAAAATGACCACACACAGAGACTTAAAATAACAGAAGTTTATTTTCTCACAGTTCTGGAGGCTGAAAGTCCCGAGTCAAGGTGTGGGCAAGGTTGCTCCTTCTGGAGTCTAGGAGGGAGGCCTCCAGCCTCTTCTCTCTTCTGGGTGCCACCGGCCCTCCAGACGTTCCCTGCCTCACAGACACATCACTCTAGTCCCTGCCCCCGTCCTCACATGGATCAGCCACGTGCCCAGTGCCCAGATTTTCTTTGTCACACAAAGACACCCCATCAGTAGATCGGGGCCCAGTCTAATCCAGTATGACTCCCTGGTAACCCACCTGCATCTGCAAACAGCCTATTTCAAATGAGGTCGCAATCATGATGACCACGGATTAGCACTTCAACTTACCTTTCTGCTGGGACGAGGTCGTGCCCGCAATGGAGGTATCAGGGAATATGCTCCTCTCCGAGCTTCTGGGAGACCCTGGCACTTTACATGGCGGAGTCAGGCCACACCAGTGCAGACTTGAGGGTGAAAAGCAGGAGGCATGAGCCCTTGGGCAGCGGTGCAGTGTGGGAAAATCTTCAGGCACCGCCCAGGGAATGGGCAGTCCCCTGAACAGGTGGCCTGACACTGCCTCCCGAGGCGCCAAGGAAAATCCCTGAGCGAACCAAGCACTGCCGGCCACGGTGAGGTCCCCAGCTCCCGACACGATCCGGCTCACTGTCGGCACCTCACAAACTTGCAGGGTGAGGAATTAGATTTGAGAAGACATTTCCCATTAGAAGACTTGTTTATTGATTTTTTAAGGTTTTTTTAAAAGGCGGCTGTTATTGATTACAATTTAATGCCTTTAATATTTTAAGAGAAAAACAGATCCAGTAATGGAATGATTTTAAATGTGTTGTTTGATGGTTTGTTTCTCTCCGTGTGACCCTGGACTGAACAGAGTCTTGTGAGGACTGGGAGATCGCGTGGGCTGCGTCTGGGGGGACTCATCAGAATTCCAGTGCAGATGTGCTGAACCCAGAGTGGGCCCCTGCAAAGACCGTGACCTCCAGATCCTGGACCATGAGTCCTGGGCCTCCCTGGAGGCCCATCCGACCTGAGTCATCCTGGTTGCTGGAATACACCTGCGGAGTCAGAAAACACTGTAGCAAGGGCACTAAAAACCAACCAACCAGACAGTAGCATCGAAGGCAGGCAATTTCAGGTGGACAGTTTCAGAGTGATAGGTGAGTTGACTAAATTAAGAAAGCTTTAAAAATCCCTTCTAGAGAAGTCTGAAGGTTTCAATGGGAAGTTAGAGTCATTCCCTCCTCCTAATCCCCACCAATATTTGTCTTAGAAATTAGAGTCCTTTTCTGACACTGAGAGAAGTTTGTCATCAGATTAGTTCAACATGGTGCTCACATCTGAAAATAATACATATTTGCCTTTGGTCATCCCGTCCTGTAACCAGTTACAGACTTACGGAGTGCCAAGTAACTGAACGAACAAAGGAAGGTGGTCCTCTCATTCCCCAGGACCTGGCACTAGAAGATCCACACCAAGCCTCCAGGGACCATCCGGCCGCTGGCCAGCCCAGGCCACCACACAGGACAAGGGGACTGCTGGGCCCTGCTCACCAAGAATTTCCCATTCGGTGACTGGGAAGAGGAAGAGCTGGTGAGGAAAGAGGGAGCAGAGAGACAGAGACCAGGCAGATCCGTGCTCTGGGAAGGACCCCGACTCCTATCTGACGTCCACCTCACTCCCATTTGCCCACCCTTGACCTAGTTCCTTCCCCTTTGCCAGATCTGCAGCCCCAGCCACGGGACTGCAGTCCTTCCTACTGACGGGGAGCAGAACCTCTCCCCACTGCCTGGCTGTGGGGTCGCTGCGGGACTCGCTTTGCCCAACGCAAGGACGCAGGGTGTGATGCAGTGCTGGGGTCCCTCCTGGACTTCAAGACTGCCCGCAGGCTGGCCTCTGTCTTTCATCTGTCCGCCATTGTCGTGAGCAGGCCAGCCCACCATCTCAAGAGGGAGATGAGGGATGTGTGGATAGGAGCGACTCCATCCAGCCCGCAGCCGACTCTCAGAGCTGTGAGCCTGAGTAACTGCTGCGCGGAGCCACTGAGTCCTGAAGTTGTTTTGTTATGCAGCAATTTTGCTTATTTTGCTTCATAGCTAACCAATGCACTCCTTTCCCGGCTCTTCCTCCATCTTCCGAATTCCAAACGTTTCAGCTGGCCGGCCCCTCCCTTCCTCCACACCCAGACACCCACACCAGTTGCTGCCCTGCACCTTGAACGCTGGTACTGCTTCCTAAGGCCCTTCAGCCCCACCCTTGATTCCCCAGGCCACCCACTTCCCCCAGACTGCCGTTCCTGTCTTCTCCGAGCCTGTCTCCGGGCATCCCGCCCTCCCTCCTCCCCCCTGCAGTTAGCTGCCTTTCCGAGCTGCCCTTCCTCCCCGCTCTCCCACCTCTCCGTGGCTCGTAGCCTTGCGCAGCGACATGCCTTCCCCTCTGGAATCTGCGCTGCCTTCTCCGCAGGAAGGAATTTAGAAACGTGCTGTGCGGGCATTATTCATACATGAGGCGCTGTCACTGTTGACAGGGCAGGTGGGCCCCCCGGCGGGCTGCGGTGACCTCCAGTGCCAAGAGCCCCTGACAGAGGAAGCCAGGCGTTCGTGGCACAGACCCAGCCATGTCTGGCAGTGAGTGGTCTCTGCCAACGGCGGACTCTGTCGGCTGCGACTGCTATTTGACAGCGTTTGTTAACATATTAGAGACAGGAAAAGGCTTCTTGGCAGAAATGTCTCATCCCTTGGTCCTCCACTCTGGAAGAAAGGCATGGGGGTGTATGGAGACAGAAAGCAGATAGCGAAGAGCCAGTCACCCCTGAAGGGGGCCCCCAATTTCAATGCTGTTTCTTTAAACCTCACCCAAGGATCTGCTCATTGATTTGAGAGAGAGTGGGGGGAGGCAGAGAGAGAAACATCGATTGGTGGCCTCCCATATGCACCCCAACAGGGGGCTGAACCCACAACCTAGGTACGTGCCCTCGCCAGGAATTGAACCTGCAACCATTGGTGTACGACATTCCAACCAACTGAGCCCCCAGCCGGGGCTCAACAATGCGGTTTTAGGGTGTGGGCACTCAAAACAGACACCCACATTGTCAGTCTTTTGAACCCCAAAGTCACAAATTTGGTTTAAGGAACAGGGACCCACACAGGCTAACCCAAGGAAAAGGGATGTTCCCATAGAGACCCTCACAACCCCATTAAGTGACGCAAGAAGAGCTTCGGAGAGACTATTTACTAAGGGGCTAGGGGTTCTACTGGGAAACCTGAGGGGGGAATGCAGTTATCGTGGGTCAGGTCTAGCCGCAGTGTGCTGCCCCCACACCCACACCCAAAGGGGCAGGGAGGGGCTGGTCACAGGAACCGGGGAGGAGAGAGTCACATAGAGAGAGCACCACCTGCAGGTGACAGACACAACTGACCCAGGTGGCCCTACAAGGAGGGAGCTGGGAAGTCAGCACACTGGCCTAGCCAGCCTCTGACCCTCGGCACCCTTGCTCTGGCTCCCAGTGGGGAGTCCCAATGGGAAGCCAAACTCATGGACTCCTGTGAGGTCATCCTCAGGCACTCAGGCCCCTGGGCTGGGAGAAGAGGGCAGAGGGCAGAATGGAGGGTGGAGGTGACCCTGAGACGGCTGCTCAGGGCTAGGCTTCCCCAAGTCTCCAGCAGCCTCAGAAGCAGCTCCACCACCACACCGCTCAGCTGCTGGGCTGCTCCTTCCCGTCTTGCCCCCAGTCTTGCCGAAGGGCAAGTCCATTCCCATTTTCTTCATTTGAAATTCCAAAGAGAGACTCCGAGTGACTGCCTGACCCAAGAGGACACTGGCTGGGCTCTGCACCGCCCAGGTGTCAGACTGGTCCAGTCCAACAGTTGGCACATTCCTGGGGCCAGGAGACCGGGTGGGCTCTGAGGATGCCCCACATCCATGCCATCCCTCCGCCCCTGTCTGAGTTTTTCTCTGGGCAGAGCCTGAGACCGGGCTGCAGATGCAGCAGCGTATCTGGGAGGTGGTCCCAGGAAGCGTGAGCTGGGAGGGGAGACGAGAGGCAGGAGAGGAAAACTCGGAGGCGACAGAGAATGGACGTGTGGACCACCACTGTGGGGGCCTCTGATCTCCCTCCTGGGGGCGGCGGTGGGCGCCCCCTGCTCAGCCCTACTCGAGACAGCCCCCCTTCCCTGGGCTGATACTCCGTGTTACATACATGTTATATTTGCATCATACATGATGCATCAAGAAGGACAGGAGCGCCTTCTGGCCCCGTGTCCAGGCAGCACCAGGAGTGGGCACCAGGCTCTTTGCCCTGAGCCAACTCCGAAAATAGCTGGGCACGCGCAGGGCTGCGCCCTCTGCCAGAGCCGCCAGGGAGACACCGTCTGCTGGCTTTTCAGGACACAATGTTTTCTGCTGAGTGAGCGCTGCAGGGCCATTAGGGGCCTCTGTGCATGCACCTGGGAGCGGGGAAAGGGAGCAGGGAAAGGGAGCGAAAAGGACCTGTGTGGGGACCCAGGTGGGCCGGGCCGTAGCGCCTGCGGGGGAAGATTCTTCACTGTTGGGGCTTCGGGGACTGGCACCGTTGCATAAAGAACATATTCCACTTTCCAAGATGGAAGCCCCCAGAGCAGGAACACCAAAAATCTTCAAATGAGGTGATTAATTTTCTCACTAAAACCCAGTGCGGTAAGTTTCCTTTTAGCAAGCTCTGAACACGACCACGGCTTGAAGTCACGAATCACTCACGTTGACAATAAGAGGCATACACCGAAAGGAAACAACATGGAGTTACAAGGACATGGGAAAGATGGAGCGTTTCTAGAATACCCTTTGGAAAAGGCCACCAGGCGCTTCCACTTCATGTCCGAGTTCATGGCCCGATGAGCGTGATGGGCTGTCCTCTCCAGGGGGCCTCTCCCCACCACCCCTGGGGGCAGCCCCCTGGGCACCAAGGAGAGCTGGCCCTGCTCGAGACAGCCCCCCTCCCCTGGGCGACAGGCTTCCGGCAGAACGGGCTTCAGCCCGCAGCCCCCTCGAACCCCCAGTGTAGCACTGCACGAAACTCTCAGAGCCCAGGACGATTGCAAACGCCTCCTTTCATTATGATTTTCTTTTCCTTGAGCTTGCTAATTAAATCATTAAAATTTTATCTTCACTTAACCATGGATAAGAACCGTTTGAAACATTTAATTAGTATGCTGCAAGAAGTACACAGGAGCCAGGACTCTGCGAACGGGGTTTGCCAGGAAGGCGAGGGGGATGACAGGGGCAGGGAGACGCGGGAAGAGAGATTAGCAAGAGGGTGGAGGTGTGTTTACCGATGGATCTGCACCTGCTCTCCTGCCTTTGCGGAACAGCCCCGGGAGGAATCAGCCCCGCATGCCGGGTCCTGCCCCTCTGCCTTTTCTCAGGAGCTTTAGCTGCAGCCGCAGCCAGGTTCTTACCCAGAGCGGCAATCCCTGTTCGGTGCACACCTGTGAACCTGAGGGGGCCGGGGGAAGGCAGAGAGAGAGAGAGAGAGAGAGAGAGAGAGAAGAGAGAACTAGACTGAGCATTCCAGGACTCTTGGCTCAAACGTCTAGATTGCATTTCAAATTTTGCTTCCATTCAGGATCTCTGAGTTCCTGGCCCTTCTCCCTCCCGCAGCCAGCAAAATAAAACAGCACGGATGAAACCGAAGTACAGTGGTCTCCTTATCAGTGGGTTCGGTTTCCACGGTTTCAGTTACTCATGGTCGGCCGTGGTCTGAGAATATTACATGGAAAATTCCAGAAATAAACAATTCATAAGTTTTCAATTTCGAGCTATTCTGAGTAGTGTGATGAAATCTCAAGCCTTCCCGTTCCGTCCTGCCCGGGACGTGACTCATCCCTTTGTCCGCGTCGCCGCACTGTACGCGCTCGCTGCCCACCCATCGCTGAGCGGCCGGGTTGGTTGTCAGATTAGTGGTCGAAGGGTCACAGGGCCGCGCTCGGGTGACCCTTATCTTAGTTAATAATGGCCCCAAAGCACAAGAATAGTGCTGCAGACAATAGGATATGGCAAAAAAAAAAAAAAACGCAGTTATTGTTGTTCATTTCTTCCTGTGCCTGATGTGTGCGTTACACTTTATCTCAGGTCTGCATGTGCAGGACAGCACACGGGGCAGGCACAGGGTGCGGCGCCGTCTGTGGTTTCGGGCACCCACCGCAGGGCTTAGAGCGTGACCCCCCGGGGATAAGGGGGCACTACTGCAGTGCAACCTCAAGGTCAAGCTGAAGTTGAGCAGGTTGGGCACAGGGCGCCTGGCCCCTTGGGGAGCAGGAGCCGCCAGTCCGAGCCTGTGCCAGTGCCCAGCAGCTTGTGAAGGATTTCTCTACTATCTTGTCTAACCCCAGGACCACCTGGGTTGGCATTATCATCTCCTGAGCAGTGACGGGTGAACCTAGGGTCCCCGTTGGCTGTGGCATCTGTAACAAAGCACCACAGCTCCGTGGCTCAGGGCAGAGCACGTGTATTAGCTCACAGCCTGGAGACCAGAACTGTGAAGTCCAGGAGCTGAGGGCAGCCCTCCCTCAGGAACCTGTAGGGGAGGGTCCCTCCTGCCACCCCAGCTTCTGGTGGCCCAGACAGTCCGGCTGGTGGCACACAGCCCAGCCCTCACACACTCCGTCCCACTGGGCCCCAAGTCCCAGTTAGCCCTCTTACGAGGAGACCCTGAATGACCTCACCTTCACTCGGTCTTCTGCAGAGACCCTGTCCCTGAAGAGGGTCACGTCCATGGGGCCCAGCATAGGACTTCATCAAGTCTTGCAGGGAACACAAGTGAGCTCAATAACAATGGCTCTAAGAGATTCTGAAGTCCCTGCAAGGTCCCCCCGCTGCGTTACAACCCACATCCGACTCCAGTGCCAGCCTCCTCCCTGCTGTGTTGCTCAAGGAACATTCTAGGCCTCACACATGGGGGCTCTGCCCACCCCCCACCTGTAACAGTGTCCAGGCAGGACAGCGGGCATGCCCGGGACCCCCCAGGCTGGACATGACCGGCCCCAGGAGCCAGCCCAGGCCTCGCTGTCCTGGCTGCTGCTGACTCCACCTGTCCTGTTGTCTGGGAGGATCTCGGGGCTCACTCTGTGTGGATGAACCTCAGTGAGGAAGGTTCTCGGGGACTCTTTCCGCTGAGGCCCCGCCTGCCAGGTTCCCCAGATGCCTCAGTCACACTTGGCTTTGTGCCCAGTGAGACCCTGACACACAAAACGTGGGCCCAAAGTGGCACCACCCCCTGGCTGCGGCCTGGGGGTGTTGGGGTCAGACGGGCGTCGCAGGCCCCCATTCACATCCCGAGCCCGGGAGCACCAGTCCAGGGGCCCTTTGCTCAGGAATTGTCCAGGGGCCCCCACAGTCGGTCCCTATCCCAGGGGCTTTCTCTACTGCCCCCACTCCATGTTGCCCAGGTGGCACCCCAGATGCTAGCCAGAGAGATGAGGCTGGATGCGGGTGGCCTCCCAGAGCCTCCTGCCATGCAGGCCAAGCCTCTCGGTGGCTCCGAGCTCATCCCTGTCACAGAGCAGTCCGCAGCTGCCTTGCTGAGATGCTGTGCCCCCCGGGCACACTATCGAGGGGCCAAGTTCTCTGCTGGGGGGATCGGAAGGGGGATCGGGATGACACAGGATGATTATTAAAATCCTTTGTGCAACACGCAGGAGAGAGGAGGCAACACATCTGAGGGAACTTCTGGCTCCAAGCCACTGTTCCACTCTTGAGTCTCGGGTACGGTAGAAGAAAGTCCCGCCAACGCCAGCATTCCCGAGACTCATGGGCACAGGGCTCCACGCCGTGAGTGACAGCCATGGACCCGGTCTGTCTGTTGGGAGACGGTGAGGGCCTGCTGTCCTTGGACGCCCACGAACCACCCTGGGAGTTATCCTTCGTTCTGGAGCAGGCGCTGGGCCAGCGCTTGTTCTGGCTGCACGGCGGGCCAGCTCCCTGTGTAGCCTGACGCCCCAGGGACAGACTGGCCTCAGTGAATTCCCGAAATTCTCTAGAAGGGCCAGGGAAGTGAGTGTGCTGGGGGTGGGGGGAGGGCAGGGAGTGACGGGACCAAGCCGGGGAGCACCTCCATCCAATGCACTCTCCCACAATGGGGACCAAGTTTCTTCTCGGCCAGGGAGGATGGCGGGCTGAGACAGCAGCACTGCGGGACCCCACGCAGGCGCGCCCTGACCACATGGGCCCCCGTGCCTCTCCCCTGACCCCAGCAAACAACTGGCCACACTCCACTTAGGAGTGAGTCACGCGCACACCCAAGAAAGTCACGGGTAGATCCTTGGGCTGGGCAGGGGGAGGGCACGTTGCATTTCTCTTCCTTGTTAGGAAGGAACACTCCACAGAAGAGAAAGCAGAGAGGTCTTTGTGAGGTGCATCTGGAACTTTCTATGGCCCCGGGCATTCCCTGGAGCTTTATTGATGCTCCAGGCAATGCGGGTTGAGGGGGATCTGAGTCGGGCTCCTAATTGGTCCCGCCGGCTCCTGAGTCACTGCACAGCACACGCCGTCCCGCTCCAGCCCCTCTCGCCTCCGGACGAGCTACCTGCTGCCCGTGGCCGGGGAGGTGTCTCTGCTGGGCAGGCGCTGTGACAGGCTGGCAGTGCTCTGCATCGGGCCCCGTGGGTGGACGCCACGGCGACAGCCCGACTCGTCTCCTCCCCGCCGGGCGCGATTCCCCGGGCCACAGCCTGTGATGTCCCCAAGTCCTGGACGTGCTGTCTGAGGAATGTGTGACCTGCGTGACAGCAGCGTTGAGTCACCTGGAGACCTCCGGAGACCCACGCCTGCCTAGCCAGTCACCCTGCCGGGACCAGGAGCTCATCTGATCGCTCCTGTCCGGCCGACGCCAAGGGCCACCCAGAAGGAGGGCAGGAAGGAGGAAGTGCCAGATCCAGCTCGTGGGAAGGGACAGTGCAGACAGGGAGGACCCCGTCCTGGAGACGGCCTCAGTCAGGGGCTGACTGTGTGCCCCCAAATTCACCCATGGAACCCACCCCGCAGCGTGGAGGTGTTGGAGGCGGGGCCTGTGGGAGGTGATTTGGTCATGGGAGGCACCCTCGGGAATGGGACCAGTGTCCTCGTAGTAACAGGGGCCCTGAGAGCTGCCGTGGCTCGTCTGCTGTGGGAGCAGCGAGAAGACACGGCTGTGACCACAGGCACCGTCACACAGACGCCGAAGCTGCTGGCCGTGGGTGTCTAGCCCCCGGAGCTGTGAGGAGTAGTTCTGGTGGCCCTGCTTGGTCCCTTGCCCATAGGCTCACAGCCTGTGGGGTTTTGTACCGTGGCCCGAATGGACTCGGGCGGCCCCCTTGCACATGGAAAAGAAAGAGCTGCTTTTCGACCTGGGCTTCCTGGAGGGTAACAGAAGAGTGGTCCCCCTTCTCTCGTAGGAGGAGACGGTGACCCCCAGAGGAGCAGCCAAGAGCGCTGAGAATACAGGAAAGAAGGAAATGCTGCCTTTGTTTTCCTCCCCCCTCGGTACCAGGAGTGAGCTATCGCCCTCTGCTGGTCCCCATGGGGACTACAGTGGGGGCTGTGTCAGACCCCGAGGTGACTTTAGTACAGTGGTCCTTACAGCCACGGGAACAGAGGACCGCTCTGCCCCGGGCACTACTGGGGGGCCTTGATATACTAACCCGTTCAGTTCTCACAGTCCCCACGAGACTTTTCCCCTACGAGAGACTGCAGGATGCATTTGTGCTTCACCACGCCTGCCGCTTGCAGTGCGACGTCACGCGTGTGGCACGAACTTAGCCAACATGTACTCACTGCACGCGTGCAGCTCACACTGCACCATCAGCACCGTCATCTCCAGAAGGTCCCCCTCTTCCCGAACAGAGACACTGCCCCCATTAAACATTCTCTCCCCGTGCCCTTCCCCCAGCCCCTCTTCTCTCCCAAGGGGAATCGATGCAGATGGAGGCCTGGCCTCTCTGCCCTGCCCCTCCCCAGTCCCGTGCCCTTCCCTGCACACGCATGAGAGTTGAGGGACTTCTTTGCCCGCAGGACTCCGTGGGCGTCAATCCAGTGACCACGACGTCTGTGTCAGCTGGGCTCAGCTGCGGGGAGCGCAGAGCAGGGTGGGATGGCCATCTGCCTGGGGGCAGCAGGACAGCCCCTTCCGCAGAGCTGCATTTGGGGTGTGCTTGCAGGGCAAGGCCCAGACGGGTCCCAGGCAGGCTCCTGGGAGACCAACTTTGAGGCTGGCCTAGAACTCGGTTCAGAGTCGAAGCAAGGGGGTGAACCTGTTCAAGGAACCACAGCCCTGGGCTCTCCCCAGGGAGCACGCTGGAAAAGAGGTGAGGCCTCCAAGGCTGTCGATGGGGCCGGGTGTCACCCAGCCCTCCTGGGGATCCTGCACCCCACACCTCGCTCCTCTGCCCTAGCAGGGGAGGGGCCGAGGAGCCCGCTCGACTCCTGGCGCTTGGCTGTCTTCGTCCCAGTCCCCTGGGCAGCCGCATGGGTGAACTCGAGGCATGGTGACAGGGGCCTGGGGTGAAGGTCCTCATCATCCCAACGGAGGACAGGAGACAAAGCCCAGGGACCAGAGCCCCACTCTCCAGCCTCCTTATCCGGGCCCTTGGCTGTGGGCTGCTCCCCATGATGGGGCAGGGAAAGGCTTGGACTTTTAAAAGTGAAACTAAATCGGCCATAGCCCCGTATCCAGTGCAGGGGCTCATGGTGACCGCAGTGGACAGCACAGAAGGAGCACCTGTGTGGTCGCATCAAGTTCCGCTGAGCAGAACAGAGCAGAGGAGTGGGACAGGGCTGGGCTGGCTACAGCCCTTGAGTGCAGTCGGCTGCCCCTTTGTGTAAAGGACGTTTTCTTCAGGCTCGGTCACACTTGCCTGTTCCTGTTACATTGCCTACAGCTGCTGCTGCTCTCCGGCTGCAAGCAGAGAGCTGAGACAGACACCGCGTGGCCCACGGGCCTGCAGCGCTGACTGTCTGTCCCTGACAAAGCAGCTGGCCTCTCCCAGTCCTAGGAGAGACTAAATCGCCAGCCCCACACAGGACCCCGTGGTGGCATGCCGAGGCCCAGAATGACCCAAACCACAGAAATCCCTCGGTCTCTACCCCTGGTCATTGGGGCAGCTGCACAGCGAGGTCTGGACAGACCGTGCCTATCTCACTGAAGTGGGGTTTCTGGTGCCGTTCCCAGGGTCTACAGACGCCCACGGCATTCTGCTTCATTTATTTACTCGGCCTCGCTCAGGACAGGATATTGGAGGTGAATTATTTATACCCCTAAGAAGCCAAAAGACAGAGGGAGAAAAAAGAGAAAGAAAGAGCAGGAAAGCAGTAATTTCTGTATGGCTGTCTTGCAGGTTTCGGCCTTTCTCAGCAAAAAATATTTTATTCTTCCTGCATTTTTGAAAATTTCATTTGTGCCCTGCCACGAGAGGACGATGCTATGGATTTATTTAAAATGTTTATGCTAAATGACCAGATCGAGACAGACGCACACATTAGCAGGAGCAGGGGAGCTCGAAAGCCCACCAAGCTCGGTTTCGCACGGGGAGTCCAGAAGGCCGTGTCTGCAACCATCAGGGGACGCGCCCGTTGCTAATGACACACACCTGCAGCCGGATCCACCGCCCAAACCCAGCGTTTCAGTCCATTTCTCTCCAATTAGCGAGGCAACAAGAGCATCTCCTGCGTGATAGAGAAACGCGGAGGCTTTCGATTTTCTTCCTCAAATTCTGAGCAAAGAAATCGAGAAAAGGCCACGGTCTGGGCTCCGCAGCGTCACCCAGGTGGTCATAGATCCCTCTCCCCATGGACAGGGCCTCTTGGAAACCCATCAGTTCGGTCTCTTCCGACGAGGCGGGGGGAGTTCGGGCTGCTCGCATGCTGTGTGACTTTGGGCAAATCACCTAACCCCTCTGAGCCTCAGGATGGGAATAAACAGCTGGTCCCATCTCATCTCACCGGTTGTTGAGAAGGGGCAAAGCACTTGGCACGAGATGGGTGCTCCATGCACGTGATTCCCTCAGTGGGCGGCTGCTCAGCATCCGCTCCCTTGTTCCTGACCCACCGAACCCCCCTCATCACTGGGAGGTTCTCCAGGCCGCGCCCAGGTCCCACTGCAATGGGCTCCTGCCTCCAGCCAGTCCACCAAGTGGTCCCACTCACATCCTAACCCGGGCTTTTTCCTTCTTGCGGCCAAAACATGGAGGACAACTGCTCCCTGGGCTGGGTGCCTCTATGAGACGGTGACAGGTGAAGCTCCCCAATCCTCATGAATCTTCATGACTTCTGAGAGGCCGGCCACTTGGCCCCCATTTGACCGAGGAGGCAACCAAGACACCAGAGAAGAGCCATCCAGAGACACGTAAGTAGGGAATTCAGAGCAGTGGACGTTTCAGTCGCCCATCACGCTCCACAAAGTCACCCAAACTCACAGTCAAGGGAATGCAAATAAAACTGATCTTGGGCACCAGTTCTTGTTGATTCGATTGACCCACGATTAAAAGGACAACGATTTCCAGTGTGAGCCAGAACACAGGAACACAGGTGCTCACGTGCTTGGGAAAAGTGTGCACCCAGGCAGCCTTTCCAGGGCGAGCCTGCCCACATCGGTTAGAACGTAAAACAGTTTGATGGAGAATTAACCGACACACAACGCCATGTGAGTCTCAGGCACACAGCGTGGTGGGCCGGTGCACACACACTATGGAATGATCACCACCCTCGGTCACTGAGCTCCACCTTCTCTTACAGACACAACAGAAAGAGAAGGAGAAAGAAGTTTCTCTGTCACACTGTGCCCAACAGCCCTGGCACTCATTTCTCCTGTAACTCGGCAGCTTGCACCTCTCGACCCCTTCCTCCAGCTCTCCCACGCCCCGTCCCCCGTCTCCGGGGACCGTGAGTCTGATCTCTTTTCTCTGAGTTCCATGGGTTTTGTTTTTGTTTGTCTGTTTTAGATTTCCTGTCTAGGGGAGATCACAAGGTATTTGTCTTCCTCCGTCTGGCTTACCGCGCTTAGCATAATGCCTTTAAGCATTGTCCGTGTTGTTGCCAACGTCGAGATTTAATTATTTTGTGGCTGAATGACGGCCCGCTGTGCAAACATACACCACAGTGTCTGTCCACGCAGACTGGTGGACCTCAGTGGCTCTCATGGCTGGATGCCGTAAACAACGCCACTGTGAGTGGTCTCTTTTCCAGCCGGCGTTTTCATTTCCTGGGGATGTGTTCTCTCAGGTGGGATTGCTGGATCGTACGATGGTTCTGTCTCTACTCTTTGAGGACCCTCTGGACTGTTTTCCACGCGGCTGCACTGATTTACATTCCCAGCAGCAGGGCACGAGGGCCCCCTGTCTCCACGTCCTCGCCGAAACGCACACCCCGTGAGCACGCAGCCTCGGCAACGCATGAAAGGCGGGCCCAGGGTGCTGGCGGCAGAGAAACGAGTGGTTCCTGCGGCGATGCTTGTCATCGGGAAAGACGGTGGAAACATCTCCAGGAGATCAGAGAACTGTTCTCAATGGGGAAAACGGAAGCAAACTGTGTCTTCATCAGCGGAGAGCCACTGAGTCAGTCCTGCACCCCGCAGTATGGACGTCATGCGGCCGTTTGAGAGAGCCAAGCAATGCTCCACAGGCTCGACTGCCGAATGAAACACCAGCCCGAGCTGTTCCTCCGACTGTTTCAGGGCTGCACTCAGCTCATAGGAAGCTGTATTCCGTTCTTGTAAACAGTGTGACATGCTTTCCTAGCCCAACGTGAGAACCGCACATTACCGAAATTACCAAAACTCTCTCTAACGCCCGCACGACAGGTCACCAAGTGCTTCCGCCAACTCCGGGCATTTAACACACCAACCACCCGACGACCCGACGCTCCACCCGCTCACTCGAGGGTGTTGTGCGCACACTCCGCAGCGACGTTCTCCTTGGCCGCTGCGGGTAACGGGCCCCGGGACGTCAGAGGACGGCAAAGCAGCGCCTTCAAGACACACGATGAGCGCAAACAAGTGTGAAATGAAATAAACCGGGAACGTTTGCACAGCGGAGTTCACTGGTTGAAGACGCCCAGGAGCGAGGAAGGGCCGAGGGCGGTGGCAGCGGGCGCTGTGGGGAGGACCTGCTGTGCCAGGCGGCCACAGGGCTGTGGGCAGAGAGCCTTCAGCCAGGAACCCTTCAGGCAGGGCTGGCTCTGGGGCCGGACCAGCTGTCCCGCCTGCTCAGGGCCTCCCAGTCTGAGGACAGAGTCAGGCGGCTACTAACCCTCAAGGACGAGCAGGTGAGCAGGGTCAGGAGTGGCTGTTTAGCACATTCTGGTGGGCTCTGGAGCACAGGTCAATCCCTTGATGTCTGGTACTAGCCCTGGGGGACGAGGGCTGGTGGCCAGGGGCCAGAGTGTGAGAGCCCCCAGAGGAGGGTGGGGCATGGGCTCCGGGCTGGGGGTCTGCATCTGAAAGGCGCACTCCTGGGGGTGGGGAGGTTTCTGTGTGTAGGACTCGGCTGACCCTGGGTGGTCGGGCCCTCAGGTCAGCAGAGCCCAGGTGTCAGGGCATCAGAGGCAGAAAATTGAAGATGGGGTCAACACAACTGACACCCATGAGGTGCGAGGATGAGAGCCGCGGTCTCTGGAGCCGCATCAGGGCCTGTGCAGGTGCAGCAGCCACCACGCTCAGGCTCCAGTCCCATCGCTCCAGCCTCAGAGCACGCTGCGCAGTCTCGGAGACAGAGGGGACTCTGCTCTCACCCTTCACCAGCTCGCCCCTGCTGCCTGGCCCCCACCAGCCTCCACAGTGACCTCGGCCTCCAGCCAGGCAGCTTGTCTGAGTCGGCCTGGGCTCCAGCACACAGGATATCTGGTGAGTCATGCCTCTGGGGCTGCCGACGCTGAGGAGAGGGGCAGACGTGGAGTGGGCTGGGGACAGTGGTGCTGTGACCTCTGGAGCTGGTAGGGCCGGGCAGAGAGGCTCAACAGGGTCAGGGGCCCTGGGAGCCCAGAGGAGGTGGAACTCCCCCACCTCGGGGGCTCGGTTGGTGAGCAGGAATGCTGGGCCTACTGCCTGAGGGACAAGCACGCTTCTGGCAAGTGCGCAGGTGTGAGCAGGTGCTGCGGGGCCCCAAGGCTGGGACCAGGTGTGCTCAGGTCTGGCGAGTTAGAACACAAGGGCAGTTAGCAGAAGCAGGGCCCTGGTCGCAGGGATCTGACCGGCCAGCAGGGAAGCCTCCCAGCCATGGAGCCCGAAGGGGCTGAGCAGGGTGGTGCTCATCCAGAGGACCTGCTGTGTCTCTGAGGGGGTCACAGGGAATCCATGCCCCACAGGGTTTTGTCAACAGAATCAATGAACAGAGGCGGTTGGGAGCCAGTGCAGCGGGGGGTACAGTGGGCGGACAGAGTCGGGAGAAGGTTGGGATGCTTGCTACCTGAGCTCTTGGTGATGGTGGAAAGGTGGGTGTGTTGGGTGGGCCATGGGCAGAAAGAAGCCAGCCAGGAAGACGCTGGTTGAACTTGCAGGTGGCGGAGGAGGGTGCTGGGGTATTTAGGTGGAGCAGAACCTCAAGGACACGTTGAGTTTGGGGAGTAAGTACCTCTGTGTAAGAAAAGGCATCCTGGATGGGGTCGAGTAGATGTTTCTGGCAAGTGCTCCCATACTCGCTACGGACCAGCCTCACCCCCCAGGTGCCTCCCTCTTCCCTGGGTCTCTGCCCCTCCCCCTCCCGGCTCCTTCTCTTTTTCTGGGCTTCCTCGGAGACAACATCTCGAGCATCGGGGTTACCGGGCAGCTGCCACCTGGCTCTAAGGAAAACATGGCAATAATTCTGTTGGACATAAAATTCACTGTCAGCACCTAGTTTTGCCTTCATTCTTCAGAATGCAGTATACAGCTCATCTGAAACCGGGGGAGATGGGGAAGGGAGACCGTGCAGAGGCCCACCTGCCCCCAGAGCCCGGTGACCTTGTGACTCTGGCCGAGGCTGTCTCCTGGTCTCAGAAATGCAGTCCCAGCGGTGAGAACGCAGGGAGCACGGCACAAACCTCCCCCTTCTTGACTCCACGCCTGGGAGGTAGGAAGGGGTCAGTCACCCCAGGGGTCTCCTCACTTCCTGCCCTGGTCCCCTCCCTGCTCCCCAGATGGAGGCTGTGGACTGGGACCATTTGAGAACCACCACCCACAGGTGCCCAGTGCCACCTGACTTCCCACACAAGGATTCCCCAGCCGAACCCCTCCTTCCCAATTTGCAGTGACTTTCTCAGTGAGTGATTACCGAGCGGAATGGGATCCTTCTCTGAGCGATAGTGCTCAGGATAAATCGTGGCGGCGTTTTTCTCCTCATTTTTCTCCCGCGTGGGGCGAGCTTTATCATCTTAAAGATCTCTGTTCAGCACTTAAGTGCATTAGTGTAGATGAGTGTGATATTTATTCCCTATTGTAATTATTATTTCCTCTTATAATTGCTGAGCTGTACGGTCGCTTCCCACGTTGCTCCTCCAGCCCTCGGACGTAAAGATTTCCACTCCAGCCCAACAGCGAGGCTGCATGTGAGACAGACATTAGGGGGATTGCACAGACTTATAGAAATGAAGCCGATAGTGCTGATTAGCTAAGCAGGATGGGTATTGCCTCATAAGAAAAATACCAACGTGTTCGTTCCGAGGCAGTGCCGAGGGAGGGCAGCGGCCGGAGAGGTCCGGGGAAGCTCACACTCTCTAATTACAGTGTCGTTCCTGGAGCTGGTGACCTTCTCATTACACTCAAAACGCTTGTTTACGGAAAGGTCTGAGGGGCACCCAGGGACCCTTCCAGCACGCTGTCCTCTGCCGCGCTAATGCGGCTCCCTGGGCAGGGGGAGTAAAAGGCCCGGCAATAAAAGAACCTGACCTCACTTGCC
>PVIA01000097.1:444264-554500 GCA_004024845.1 Tonatia bakeri
GGGGGGGGGGGGGGGGGGGGGGGGGGGCTTGTTAGACACTTGCCCCACCCCTACGGCAACAGACACGGCCATGTCCGGAGATACGCAGATGACCGCGCGCACACTGAGGTGTGAGGGGCACTGGTTTAGAAGGAGCCGCTCGGAAGTGACCCCACGGGAGGAGTGGAGGGAGCACGCTTGTGCTGCAGGCCGCCCAG
The DNA here is from genome assembly GCA_004024845.1 of Tonatia bakeri. Classification (NCBI taxonomy): domain Eukaryota; kingdom Metazoa; phylum Chordata; class Mammalia; order Chiroptera; family Phyllostomidae; genus Tonatia; species Tonatia bakeri. Next base: position 444,462 of record PVIA01000097.1, read on the forward strand.
GGAGCCGCTGCCACCCGCTTCCAGGACATCAGAGCCCCAGAGCCTGGAGCCCAGCCCAGGGGGCGGGCAAGGGGGGCTTCTCTCCTCACAGTTAGGAGATTTCCCCTAAGGCACTTAGGTGACCCGGTGACTTTGAATCAGCAGGACTTCAGCAACTGCTTTTTCAGGGATGGGGGTGAACTCGAAACAAGCCTTCCTCTGCGTGGAGTCTGGTCAGCTTCGGTTCCCCAAGCAGGCGGCCCCTGCTCACCCCACTGGCATTCTGATGGGAGTGGGGCTGGTGAGGAGGGAGAGAAGGAAGGAAAGAAGGAAAAAAAGAAGGAAGGGGAGGAAGGAGGAAGGAAGGAAAAGGGCAAAATAGAAGCCAATTTTTATTTTGGGGAAGCATTGCAACCCTGGCCCGTGGTTAGAAAGAATCACTTGTTCCCAAGAATTTTTATTTTTCAAAACAGCGACTGAATGTCCGGTGGCCCCCAAAGGCTGGCATTTGTAAACACGCTTCTGGAACTGGGAGGAACAGTGCCGGCTGGCTTCACAGTGCCACAGCTGGACTCTGCCCACCCTGGGGCCCAGGACAAGCAGTGTCCCCTGGGAGGCAAAGGGGCCTATGGAGGGACATCACCAGGCCCAGGGCATTAGTCTCTGCGGCTGCTGTTACAAAGTGTCATAAACCCAGCGGCTACACACAGCAGATGTGCATTCTCTCCCACAGGTACGGAGGCCAGGATTCTGAAACCGAGGGCTCCACAGGGCCAAGGGCTCTCCAGATCCTCAAGGGAGGCTCCTTCCTGTCTCTTCCGGCTTCTGGGGGCTCCCTTAGGCGCCCTGGGCAGACCCTTGGCCTCCCTGTTCCATCTCCTTGCATTTAACACCAAGCTAATAACACAGAACTCCTTCCCAGGAATGTAAAAATCTGGTCTTTAAAAGAAAATCATTCTCAAGCATGTTGCGAATATGAGGTGTTACAGGAATACTAACTAGGAGGTGACCTAGCAAGGTTTCCCAGATTCTAAATCTGGCAAGTAGGGAGAGGAAGAGGAGTGGGGGGTGCAGGGAGAGAACGAACTATTTTTAATTCCTAGCCAAGAACTGATTTCTTTAAATCCACACCAATATTATGAGCTCAGCATGTTCGAACAATGAGCTCTGTGTCCCGATCGTCCTGTCCGCTGTTACGCTGGTAGAAAGAGCGAGAGTAGGGGCGGCCACACATGTAAATCTGCCCAGGGGGCGAGTGGGGGTGGGGATGCCACGGGAGCCCCCAGAGCAGCAGCCTGCGGGAGGGCTCGGCGGCCCCTCCTGGGAACGAGCCATATGACTAATAATGAATATTTAACACTGGTTTTTAGGCCCTCGCTCAGCGCACATTATCTGAGGTCAGGAGCAGAAGAGACGCATTTATTTATTGATTCGCTTTTACACTCCCGTTCCCATCTGTGTCTCTGCGACTACTCGAATCAATACCCAGCCCATGATGTCCAGATTTTTTATAAGATCGGGACACGGCGGAGGGGACAGTGCTCCCTGCTCCCTGTCCTCCCGGCAACCGACCGGGGAGAGCCAGCCGGCTGGGAGTCCGCTCCTTGACGGTGGCAGTGCTCAGCCTCCTGCTACGCACCGGTGCCCCCCTCTGCGAATGGGAGACCCTCGGAGTTCAGTCTGCAGTCTGACCTCGGGTTTTATCTCCTCCAAACATCTAAGGCTCTGGAAAGAGCAGAGATCACTGGACTTTCCCAGGCGCCCATCACCCAAAATTAGCAAAGGCCCACACCTTCTGTCTTTTGCTGTTGGTTTTCGCTACAAAGTGCATAAAACATTCCCAGTCAAGTTCAGTCCCTCCCAACCCCACTGGCAGGGCACCCCCTGCCCCCTGGTCTCTGGCACAGGGCCCAGGGCCCATACCCATGAGCGACCAACAACACCGCCGCCAGGCTCCTCGAGGCTTCCCACGCTGGTCCGCAGGTGCCTGGTACACTGATGGGCGTTCTGACTATTTCCCTTTCACAAACCCAGCCCCAGTACCCGTGAGGGCGTGGAGTTTCTGGCTCATAGTTCTGTGTGCTTCCAGCCCATGCGCACCCCCAGCCTGCTCCCCAGAAAGGTGGGATTGGTTTACCCCCAGTCGGTCACCAGGGCCTGAGAGTGGCTCTCCCCTGACCTCCCGCTCATCTGTGCCGTGTTTGACGTTGCTCAACATTTCATTGGATTTTAAACGGTCAGGTGGGTGCGGCAGAGAGCTGGGCCCCACGGGGTTCTCGTACGGCTGTTCTTTGGCTCTCTCCGTGGGAGGCACTAACACAGAGCGAAGGGTGCCAAACCCAGCGCAGGAGCCAGATGAGAACGATCGGAGAGTGAAGGTCCACTCTGTCCAGAGGGGGGCCCCCCAGAAACTGGCACGGGGCTGCTGTCCCCACCCCGCCATCCACCACCTCAGGAAAGCAGAGGAACAGAGGGCACGCATTTGAGAGTGGGCCTGGGGCTGGGAAGCCCGGGCCTGTGTGCTGGCTCTGAGACGTCCTTCGCACGCTGACTTCCCTCTCTGACCCTCGGTTTCTTCAGCCGTCGAAGGTGGACAGTGACTCTAGTGGCATGGGTCCTGTGCAGACTGATGGGAGCAGCATTTGCAGAGGGTGTGGCACCTTGCTGGGCATGCAGTGTTCAGAATAGGCTGATACAGTCATCAGTAATCTATGGCCCACGGCAGCGACGGGGGCTAGACCCCGGAGGCACACCATCTGGGCGTCCTTCCCAGCTTAGCTGCTTGCTGGCTGCATGCCTTGGTTTTCTCGCCTGTGCAATGGGGGCAATGTTAATACCACTCGTTGCAAAGATCAGGTGAGATCATTCATGTAAAGAACTCAGTGCCCAGCACGTAGTGAGTGTTCAATGAATAATTGCTCATCTCCTAACTGAGCAGCGCCACCCGGTGATTTAGCAGAATCTGTTTGGGAACGTTGGCCCAGAAGGTCCCCAAACTGCGAACATTTCAGTGTGATGACACTTGCTGAAAGCTTTCCCGAAGAGAACGTGTCGTTCTCCTGCCCATCGTCATCAGCCACCAGATGCTGGCCGTGCACAGCGGGGAGTGCCCCGAGGACCAGTGGTCCTTCCACCCCTGCCCAGTGCTGAGGTGTAACAGCAGGTCTGGCCGCCGTGGGCCTGGGCAGGTGTCAGTGGAGGGAAGAGAGGAGGCATGAGGCAAGGGAGGGGCTGCAGCGTGCGGAAGCTGCCCCATGCTTGGGCCCAGGAGGAGAGCCCGTGGGACTGGCCGCACCGTGGTGGTGCCAGCAGGAGGCAGTGTCACTCCTCGACTCTTCTGAGACTTCCCTGCCCGCACCCTGAGAGGCCGCGAGTCACTCCTCTCCGACTCGACCACTTTCTCAAGGTGTTTTTGTAAGCAGCATCCAGCCATCTCATTTCCAACATAATTTCAATGGGGGGGAGGGTGGACCCTGCAATGTTTATTATCAACTAAGCAAGATTAGAGGACCACCTCAGTGACGACGTTAGGGGAAGAAGGCATTGTCCCACGTATTCTGCACCCAGCACCCCGACGTTCCTGGGGGGCGGGCGCTTCCAGATGAGATGCCTTCTGTCATAAATCCTGATACCCATTCGCGCCAATCTGCACTTGATGCTGGCGTGTGTGTGTGGATGTTGGGACACTTACTGATAGTAAAAACATCGTGTTTCCTGGACTGACACTTGTGCACAAGAACACAGGGCTGATGCTGTGCAGGCAGTTTGAAGGGCGGAGAGTGCAGATTATTTAACTCTGACTTCTGCTTCCTGTCTCAAGAGTGTCTCAGAAACGACAAACCAAACCTCTAGGGACTATTGAGGGAGAATGGAAATCAGTGGTGAACAGATAAATAAGTCAGTTCTCTTTCCTATTGGTCGGGAGTAGGCTTTCTCTTTTAAGATCGTATAACAGTTCTAAATTTATGAATTCTAAAAAAAATTGACAGGCAATTTTAAATACATAAATGTGTTTTAAAGACACTGCGCAGGAAATGGAGCTATAACCTGACACCATCCCAATGGGCAGCCCTGGACAGGCCTCGGCCAGGTGGTGCCCCAGACCCTGGACTGCCGCTGAAGACAGGGGCCCAGCACCCACACTGGGCTGTCCCTGGGGACCCAGACCAATCCTGGGGGACCACCCTGTGGAGCACAGTCCCTGGAGTGGGGACAGTAGCGACCCCCAAAGACTGCATCAGCAAGAATGCCCCATGAAGCTAGATGGCCAAGGTCGGCCCTGCTCCCTCAAAAACTGAGTCCAGCATAGCTCCAGCCCATAGCTCCCAACTGGACGAACCGGGCCCTGCTCCTCCTAGGAGTGGCGTCCAAGGGCGGGAGCTGTCCTGCAAGACAGTGTCATCTGCAAAGAACGTAAAAGCAGTAACAAAACCCACAAAAGTCAGTCTGCTCGTTATGACTGCCGTGCACCCGCAGCTGCACATGGTACCTGTGCTAACGTGCGCCTGCCCCCTCCTCAGTCTGAGTTCTGGACGGTTGCCGTGGTCACTGCGAGCTTTGGATGGGTTAGCTTCCAATCATCACCAGTGCCTGGCTTGTCCTCTGACAGATGTTGCATCCCATGTGGAGGGTGGTGTGGAGAAGCCACCGGCATGCAGTCTACCCCACCTCAGGTGCTCAGTGCTCGTTGCCAGAGGAAGGCGGCCAAGGTTCGGGATTGTCGGGCTCAGTTGGGGTATGGCTCGGGCCTCCAGCCTGCCATCACCCATCCTGTGTTTGGACAGTGGACTCAGAACAAACAAGAGCCCCGTCACCGTGAAGACACAGAAACAGGATTGACTCTCCTGCACATGGGGCCCGCCTGCCGTTCTCGTGCTCGACGTCGGAAACTGCGGAATGAAGGAAAACTGAGAGGGGTCCCGTCCCTGCGTGGGGTGTGCGGACTCCAGTGCACAAGAGCCATTTCCCCGAAGAAAAGTTTATTTTCAGTTGTTGCTGTTTATTTGAAAGCGAAAATGTGATTCAGGAAAATGGCTGTTCCCTGATTGCCATGGGACATAATTCTGTCTCATGCAGGCGGGTGTTAGAGACCACGGGCCTCCCCATGCCTCCCCACAGACCGGACCCCACCCCGAGGGTGGGTGCTGGGGAGTTCAGCCCTGGGAGCCCCTCCCCGGGCCAGGGCAGACAGCACGGGGGACATGTCCAAGCAGGGAGGCTGACGCAGGGAACCGGCTCCATCACACACACTTGGCTGTGCTGGGAGCATTTCTTCAATCGGTCAGAGTCCTGGCAGCAAACGGACAGTGAGCCATCTCAGTAGACCCAGAAGAAGACAGCTGACAAAACCCAATATCTACTGGTGAAAAAAAAAAAATAACAAACTAGGAATGTGAGAGAACTTCCTCCACCCGGTGATGAACGTCCGTGAACACCCCACAGCCAGCACTGGCCTCCCCTTGGAAGACCGAGCTGCTCCCCACGGATGGGAAACGAGCTGAAAATTTCCATTCTCGCCGCTTCTGTTCAGCGCCGGACCAAAGACTCCAGCCAGTAAGATAGAGCCAAAAAAAAATTAAAAGGCATCCAGATTGAAAAGCAAGAAGTAAAACTTTTTATTCCCAAATTTGTCGTCCTATATGTAGAAAATCCTACCGAATCCACACACACAGAGGTCCCTCTTAGAACTAATAGATTTAGAAAGTTTTTAGGGCACGAGATACATTGGATTTTTACATATTAGTAATGAATAACTTGAAGATAAAAATTTTAAAATTCACTTGCAATAGTATCAAAAAGAATAAAAAACACTTTGGAATGAATTTAACAAAAAAATGTATAAGAATTGCACACTAAAAACTATAAAACCTGGCTGGGAAAATTAAAGAAGATGTGAATAAATAGAGATATTCCAAGTTTATGGATCAAAAGACTTAATAGCATTACGATGTCAGTTTTATCTGTAGATTCAATACAACACCTATTAAAATCCCAGCAGGGTCTTTCGCAGAGGCTGACAAGCTGGCCCTGAAACACACATGCGACAAGACCTAGAAATGCCAAGACAGTTCTGAAAAAGAAAAACCAAGTTGGAACACTTATTCCACCCAAGACACCGTGATGCCGGAGCAAAGACCACGTGCTGTCCGTTGGAACAGAGCGCGGCTTCCGGAGCAGACTCCCGCCTTCGCAGCCAAGTGATTTCTGACGGAGATGACGCAACAACTCAAAAGGGTGGACCGCGGTCCTTCTGGGGATGGTATTGGAACAATCGGATGTTTGTATACCAAAAAAAAAAAGAAAGTGAGCTGGGGCCCTTATCTCTACCATGTGTAGAAATTAACTCAAAACAGACCACAGAGCTAAATGTAAGAACTACGACTATAAAACTTCTAGGACAGGAATCTTGAAGATGTGGGGTTAGGCGAACAGTTTTTAGACATGACATTAAAAGCATTAGCCAATTAATAGATTGGACATCACTAAACTTAAAAACATCTGCACTTCAAAAGGCACCATCAAGAAGAAGACAGGCCACCATCTGGGAGAAAATATTTGCCAGTTGCATATCTGATGAAGAACTGGTATCCGGAACACACAAAGAATGCTTGTCATAGTGAGAAGACCATTTAAATTTAAAATGAGCAGAAACTTGATGGACGTCTCGCTGAAGATGGCAGACACATCGATGCCTGATGAGCATGTGGAAAGGCACTCAACGTTATTAGCCATTAGGGAAATGCGTGTTAAAGCCATAATGAGATACCACTACACGTCTAATGAATGGCGGTAATTTTTTAAATATCAGACAATAGGAAAGATAGGTGAGGATATGGAGAAGCGGGACTCATTCATTGCTGGTGAAAATGTGAACAATGCAACAGCTTGGAAAGACAGTTGGACAGTTTCTTAAAAAGCCGAACACACTCACCACATGACCCAGCAGTTTTTCTCCTCTGAATCCGCCCGTGGGAGCTGCACACGCATGTCCACACAAAGACCTTTGTGATGTTTACGACACAGACATTCGTGACAGTGTTCTCCAGAATTACCCAAATCTGCAAACACCCCGAGTGTCCATCGACCAGCGAACATACACCGAGTGTGGTGTGTGTCTCTGCAGCGGAATAATGTGCCGGTCGGAAAGGAACGAAATACATGTTTTCTAACACGGGAGATTCTGGGCAGCAAGGATTCCGAGGCAGGGTTCTCATGTTTGCTCCACAGTGGAATCACCTGGGGACCTCGAAAGGGCGCCGACGCTGACGCTGGACCACAAGAGGTCCTCGTTTCCGCGGCCTGCGTTTGCCAGAGCTGCCCAGAGTACTCTAGGGGACAGCGGGGCTGGGAACTGCTGTCCTGATGAGCCTTGGTCTCCCCTGTCACATCCTCAGGCCAGAACGATTTGTTCTCAACGCCAGAGAGTGAAGCTGACTTTTTAAACCCCCTACAAGGCCCTGCTCTCGGGAAGGAAGTCATTGACTCGGAGCCCGACACTCACACCCTGAAATGTCAATTGGCGACGAAGGAGAGAGGAGAAGGAGTCGTGTGCACACCCTTTAGCCCAGCAGCGACACCTCGGTGACCCCACGGAGGGGACCAGCTGTGAGCTCTGCTCAGGAAGCGGAGCAGTGACATTTTCCCTCCGGGGAAGGGAGAGTGTCTCCCCCCGTCAGGACCGCAGGGGGCCCTCGAGCATTCTGGGGGAGTCGTGAATGTTGATGTGTGCACTCTGGAAATGTCTTACTCCCACAGAAATGTTGCCCCCGCCCCGTCCTCTCCTGTCTCCACTTCTGAGGTTTGGACAGACACCCTGCAGCTCCAGCTTCGAGACACCAGGCATCCCACCGTCTGCTGGGAGGCTGGAGCAGAGGGCCATGTCAGCCCACAGCAGCAGAAGCCACTTCGATGACACTGAGCTGTCACCCCGGATGTCACCGGTACCCAGAGAACCGAGGGTGAGGCCGCATGGGAGTGAGAGCCCCGAAGGCCTGGCGGGAAGAAGCACAAACGCTCTCACGGTTTCTGAGGGCACAGTTTCCTTGTTTTTGTCGTTTTGGTGCATTTCCCCACACAGAACACCTCCTGCTGGTGTGAGACATGACATGAAGTGCACTACAGTGACCACTCTCGAATGTCCAGCTCGGTGGCACTGAGTACAATCACGTCGCTGTGAGACCAAAGCCGCCTTCCACAGCACCTGCTCATCTTCCCAACCTGAGACTCTGTCCCCATAAACACTCAGTCCCCACCTCTCCCCCAGGCTCCGGCCCCCAGCCCCGGCCCCCGCCCTCTTGCTGCCTGTCTGTGGATCTGACTCCTCCAGGGACTGCATACCGGGAGAACCAGGCCATATGGGTCCTCCTGTGCCTGGCTCATCTCACTGAGCACGACGTCCTCGAGGCTCATCGGTGCTGGAGCAGCTGACAGAGTCTCCTTCCTTTTCAAGGTGGGTGCAGTGGTTTGGGGGCTTTTTGAACCACAAACCCCCCCCCAGTTCATGGACCACATCAGGGCCCAGAAGGGTCCTGGGGATGAGATCACCTTGGTCAGATCGGCCTGGGGTGTCTACCCCTTCTCTAGATCAGAAGTGGGGTTACTCTGAAGAACACACCTGAACAAAAGCCAGAACACTCATGGGAGGGTCACGAGGGCTCAAGGAGACAACACCTGAGCTGCGCCAGGTACACAGTGGGGGCTTCCAGCCACCCCCCCATAACCCCAGCGTTTCCGTCTTTCTGCCCTGTGGGATCTCCGATGTCCTCCCTCCCCAGCTCAGCCCCACCCAGCGTGCACGCGGGCAGTCGGGGAGTCCTGTCTTGTTTCTGTGCTCCTGAAGGCTCGGTGGAAGCAGCCCTCTGCACACACACCCAGCTGGTGAGCACTAGGAGCCTCTGCCTTCCGCAGGAGCCACGTCCGCCCCGTGGGAAACACTGGCTCCAGAGAAGGGCAGTGCCTGGTGTCTGTTTTGATTAAAAATAACTTTAAAAATTGATTCATTATTTCTCCATAAATGCACCTTAGTAAACAAAATCCTACAAAGTACATGATGTATGAGGAACACAACCACGGGGCCTTTGTCTCCCCTGTTCCGAAGTGTGGACATCAATGCACACCGCCCCGCCCCTCCACCGGAAGCCCTCGTCTGCTGGAGCTACAGGCTCCTGGCCCGGAGCAACCTGGACAGTCCCCTCTGGGCCAGGGCGCCCGGCCAGAGCTAGGGAACGGTAGCTCCTGTTTCGTACAGAAAAATGTCTGTGGGTTTTTCCCCCCAAAATGGAAACAGGACAGGTTGAGGTGTGATGAAACCAGTTTCCAAAATCTGTTTAAATAACATTTAAATGTTATTTAAAAGGTGCTCGGCGGGAAGCACCACCAGCTCTTCTGCACTCCAGAGTTCCACCAGCTGTGGTCCAAGGCTGCTGGAGATGTTGCTGGCCAGGCCCCACTTCCTAGGGACACGGGAGGAGGTTCATTACTCTGAGATTCCAGGCAAAGGCAGAGGGTGAGAGTGAGAGTGAGCTCGCTCAAAGAGGGAGAAACTCCAGAGAGATGGGAAAGCAAATGGGCAGTGAACTTGACCCCCAGGGCTTTGTGATGGGAGGAGAGATACCTTAGCGTGCAATTTTCTCCCCTCCCCCCTTCTGTCACTCATGGTAAATCCTAACCTTAGCCTTTTTTTCTCATCAACTAGGGGTCCAGGCAGAATTGCCAGGTAAAGCAAGTAAAAATATTTATACTAAAGCAATTTGTTGTCTATCGGAAATCCAAGTTGGATCCGGCCACCAGGGGTTTCCAGCCTGCCCCCGTCTTTACCAATGTCCCGCCGAAGGCGCCACTGCTAGCCCCCCACTTCCCGGGGGTAGTGTGTTCATGCACGTGGGTGTGTGCACACTCACAGGTGCACACACATTTGAGACATGAGAGAATGTGAGACTGAAGTGTATGTGAAAACTGCCTTATAAATTGTAAGCCTGGCATGAACCTATTTATTCTGTGCCTCAGTAGAAACCACTTTTTTAAAAATCATGATAGGCAGTAAAGAATCAAGATAAGCCTCGAACACCGTTACCGGAAGAGACTGGCTGTTGCTAGACCTCGCTGCAGGGAAGGCAGACGACCACCTTCTCCATCCCTCCAGCCCACCGCCCTCCCCTCCGGCCCACCACCCTCCCCTCCAGCCCACCACCCTCCCCTCCAGCCCACCATCCTCCCATCCAGCCCACCACCCTCCCCTCCAGCCCACCACCCACCCCTCCAGCCCACCCATCTACATAACAGGCCTCTGTCCACTATGAGGCCCTGGCTGGAAGCACCAGCCCTTGCTCGGGCCGTCCCTGTCGCCCAGCCGATTTCCAGCTGACTGCCCTTCCGATGCTCTGCCCAGCAGGACTTATTGAACACAGAGACGGTCCCCAGCCCTACCAGCCAGAGTCCCGGCAGAGGCTGCGGGACCTCGTGTAACAGGGTTGACACAGAGGTTATATCTCTACGCCCACCCCTCCCTGCCCGGCCCTTCTCACTCAGCATCCCTCCTCGTGCTGGTGACAGTCCATAGCGGCACAACTGTCACTTGTAGGACTGTGGCGTGTCTCTGCCCAGCCCCTCCTGTGGAGCATTTAGATTGTGTCCAATTTCATAAAGGCCCCTTAAAGTCTTAAAGGGAAAGAGGAATGGATTTGTAATAGCTACGAATGTGTGCGCTAAGTGCCCACGTTTTATGTATTATCTTGACTTGGCGTGTTTGGTGATGAGCTGTACAGTTTTCATCAGGAGACACATTAATGGGCTATTAATGGCAAGTCCATCGTTCTGGTCTGGAACTTGGAGAACACGTGGAGGGAGAGCAGATCAGAAATCATCTGAGTGGGGACCGTTGCCAATGTGGGGCGCGGTGGGAAAGGGAGTGGTTTCACAAGAGCTACATTTGCTAAGAGAAGCCATCCGAGGACATTCATCAGCAGAGGTAACATCTGAGAAAAAGCAATGCCCGCCCTGGCCAGAGGTGGCAGTGGTCTGCTCTGACTCTGCCCGGGTTTCTCCATCCAAGTCCCATTCGTGGTGCCAGGGAAGGCAGGAGGCTCCCACCAGGGGGCGCCGCTGGGGAGAGCAGGAGGAGGAGGCTGTGGCTGAGCTGAACCAGGAGGGCGGTAGGTCTGAGTGGGCACTACTGAGTCCTCTCAGAGCATCATGTCCTGAGGGCAGATGAGGCCAGGAGGAGAAGCATAATCCACGGCAGGTCGAGGAGCTCGATTGCAGGGAGAGTTCACAGCCTGACACCGGCAGGAGGCGGAGCTGGGTGAGGGGCAGGAGTCCAACCCGGCAGTCAGAGAACAGAGGGAGCGCTCCGGCCCTCCTTGTGAGCCAGGCTGTAGTCGGGGCCGCAGGGGCAGCTGTGACGGCTGCAGGGAGCATCAAGCTCGAACTCTGCACATTCCACACAGCGGCCTTCTTTCCTGTCCGCTCCCGCTGCCGTGCCGGCCGCCAGCTGCCCACATCCCCAGCCCGAGTGCCGGCAGCCTCACCCAACGGTTCCCACTCAGAACCTCTCTGCTCCACCTCCCTCCACCCTGAACCACAAACCTGGCTGGTAACACGAAAGCCGTCAGAACAAAGCCACTGGCTGACACGCTAAGACTCGGGGAAATGAAGCGTGTGTGGCTGGAAGGACACAGGGAAAACCCATTTGGGGAGATCGTTTCCAAAGTTTGCCATCGACCTACAGCCTTCAGATTTTCATTTTCCCAAAGTGTGAGAGAAAGACCCATCGTGGGGAGATAGAACTTTCTCTTGGAAATGCCATGAAAATGTCCTTGCTCTGAGGGAAGGACAGAGCAGCGCCTCGTTTCCCTGGCGGGCGCATAGAAAAACACAGGGCAGAAGTGGAGAGCGATGGTCCACACGCGGTCCTCGGGGGGTGGGGCACCCACCAGCTCGCCGGGGGCTGCGGGAGGCAGGAGGGCTGGGGTAGCATGAACACCCACAGGCCGTTCGTAAACAGGACACGGGCTGGGGAAGCAGCTCCCTCGGCCGGAGACAGTCCTCCCTGTTATTCATCGATTCTCCCCGCATCGGGGTCAGGGGAAGCTTCCCATCAATCTGAAGACTCTGCCCTGGAATAACAATGCTTCTCCCCGGCCCCATCTCTCCTGTTCTCGACAGACAGCCTGGATTCGTCAGAGGAAGGGCCCTCGCGCTGCGTCCGTCATTAGGACGCGGAGATCAATAAGGACCGGGCATGAAGGAAGCCGAGAGTCTATGATGCGTGGCGATGCGTTACCTCTGAACTCCACGGTTCGCTCGGTTCCCAGGCACCAGAGTTCCGCCAGGTCATGCTGGATCGGGGGCCTGGCAACGCGTTCGGACACTCTGGGAATTAATGCGGGTAAGAGGGTGACCAGGGCAGGATGCAGCATCGGCGGTGGGCGGTGCCCCCTGGAGGTGAGCGAGTGCGCAGCCCTGGCTCTGGGTTCTGCACTGGGAGGTCCAACGAGCACACGCACACCCCAACCCCACCTAAACCAGCCGGCAAGGAGGGGCTGTCCCCCCAAGAACCGTCAGAGGAGGCAGGCACAGAAGTCTTCCTGTGGGTCGAAGCCCATAGGGCTTCCCCAGGAGACTAACAAAATGCCAGCTGGGGGCTCCCGCCTTCTCCGGTCCTCGTCTGCTCGGTGAGGCCCTTCCTTGTTTCCGTGAGAGCGGGAGCATTTCCACGGGCTGATGGACAGGAGGGCCATCACTGCTGAGTCATGTCCCTGTTCCCCCGTGCACTCCACAAGAGCTGGGCAAAGGCACCCTGGTCTAAAGGCACAGGCGTCCTGGGCTCTGCCGCAGGCTGATGGCTCAGCAGGGGCGCCAGTGCCTTCACACCGGCCCACCCAGGTCCTGCTCGGACCAGCAGTGACTGCACCGCATGAGAGCTGGCGTGGCAAATGCCGACTGTGGCCTGACTACCAGCCCTGAGAGCTCGCTGACTTCCCAAGAGCCTGGGAGCGAGACTCCATTGCTGCCCCAGTCCAGAGGGGAGGCCCCTGAAGGTCAGAGAGATGGACACACCCAGGTTCAAAGCCATTCTTTCTGAAGCCACACCCAGTGCTCACAACCAGCTCGCTCTGGTGAGAGGTTCTCCGTACCCTGAGCACGCTGCTCCTGCCCCACACCTGCAAAGCGGCCAGATCTGCCCCAGGGGTGGGTGTCCCCTCAGACCCTTTCATCATCACATGACAAAGCCCCCACCGCACTCTCGGTCCCCACAGCCAGCCCCTGGATCACATTGTGACACTCCCCTGCCCATGTGGAGGGGACTTTTGTCCCCATACACCCCCAGCAGCTCCTAACCACTGACTGATGGGTTTGGGGCGTCTCCAGCCCCCACTGATTAGGACACCGAGGAGGGCCCACACTGACTCCGAGCTCCCTGAGAGAGTAACCCCAAGTTCTGTGACTTAAAGTAACCATGAAGGTGGTCACCTCACAGTTCCTGAGAGTCAGGAGTTCAGATGTGGCTTGGCCGGGTTCTCCTGGCTCAGGGTCTGTCAGGAAGCTGCCTCCAGGACAACGATCTGATCGCGTCATCGGAAGGCCAGCAGGGAGCGGGGGCTCTGCTCCTCGGATGTCTCCTTTGCAGGGTGGGCAAGCCGGTGCTGGCTGTTGGCAGGGGGCCTCAGCTGCTCCCACGTGGGCCTGACCACAGACTGCTTGGCGGTCCTCACAGCACGGCAGCCTCGCCCACAGCCAGGGATGCCGGGGAGCAAGGGAGAGACGCACAGTCTCTATGACCTCGCCGTGGAGTCACCCTGGGTCTTCTCCACAACACCCTGCTGTCCAACAGGCCTGCCCCGTTCCGAGTGGGAGTGGGAGGGGACACACAGGACATAAACACCAGGACGGGAGGATCCACAGCATCAAGGACATCGCAATTCCTCGAGGGACTGCTCTCCCATGTACACGTCCCCGAGAGGCACCAGCGCCACTCTGCTGCGCCTTCCGATGAGCCCCTGGCTTCCTGCTGGTCTCAGGACCCAGTGTGACCTCACCCTACGAGGTCGCAGCCGTGGCCCACCCACTGGGTGCCTGATTCTCTCCTTTGTCTCAACAGCCACGGGCTGGGCACTCTGAACACATTGGCCCCAGAGCCGACAGTGTCTCTTACCAAACGCTCGGCACACTGAAGCCTGTTTGACTCCACTCCCAGGGACCCTGTCACCACTGCTGTCTCCTGACCCAGGAGAGGAGACAGAGATTTTGGGAAATGAGGGAAGGTGCACACATGGGCCCGTGTCCCCAGGGTCCGAGCTCACAGCCACCCAGCACAGGGCCGGCTGCTCCTTCGTCCTTCTCTCTACCTGCCGCCACACTGTGTCTGAGGGCCCAGCCCTCTCAGCCAGGACAGAGCTGAGGGGGGCCACATCTCCCCACCGGGCGACCCACCGCCGGCAGCTGACTTCCTGTCCCTTTGCGCCCAGAGTGGAAAGTCCCTGCTCCCACCCAGCCTTCCGTCCCGAAGCAGCCCAGAGCTGTGGTCACTCTGGTCGGGATACAGATATCTGGGCAACCAGCCCCTGCTCTCTGCCACACACCACCTCCGCCACATCACCTCCAGCTGAGGAAGTCCACGCCCCCCATCACAGCCTGGCTGCCACAGGTGGGAAGGCCTCTTCGTGGTCCAGAAGATGCCCTTCCCTGAAACCCTGCACCCACTGGCACGTCAGTGTGGGGGTCCCTCTGAGGATAGGGGCTGCCGGTAGGCTGGACACAGAGCAGGGCGGGGGCCGCCTGTAGGCTGCACGGGCAACAGGGCCACCATCTGGGCACAGACAGGGTGAGTCCTTTCCGCCCAGCAGAGATCCGGGTTCCAGGACCCAGGCCTGGGCTGTGGAACCTTCTCGTTTCCAACACAAGGGCCCCAGGGCAGTGTCTGACTAGTTAGCCAGTCGTTCTGCATGAATTTGGTCCTCAAATTCAAGGATCAGACTCCTTGGACACACCACAAAGCCAAGTTCATTTTTAAAGTAAGACTCAAGAAAGCATCAAACAGGTTTTTTTAAACATTGTACTAATTATGTATAAATATATAAAATGTGCAAATCTTTTATCTATATAACTTCTCTTTATATCATCAACAGACATCTCCTGAACTTCAGATCCGAAGTTCACTGCGTCCTCACAGACAGCTCACCACACTGGTGGGCGTCCACACCCAGGAAAAGAACATTCCAGCTCCCAGAAGCCTCCTGGTTTCCCTCCCAGTCACGGCCCCGATGCCTGCCTGATTCCAAAGGCCATAAATTAGTCCAGCAGAGTCATGTGGGTGTCATTTTTTTAAACGAACTACAATCCACACGTCATAAAAGGCACAGATTTTAGGCATTCGGGGCAACAAGTTTGGACAGCTTGCTCTTTAAAAAATGAAGCCATTGATTGGAAAAACAACCACCCATGTGGCGATATGTCCCAGTGGCCTGTCCCCCGTGCTGCTGAGCGGCACCCATGGCAGGAGGGAAGCCGGCCGCTCCCTGGCCCCCTAACGGTGCACATCCAGGCTGTGTTCCGTGCAGGGCCCCGACGAAGGAGCCGCTCTCCGGCGTCTTGCACAAGTCGTTCTACGGACATGTGTTTTCATCTCTCTTGGGTCAGCACCGACCAGGACGCGCGGGGTCCTGCGGCAGGTCCTCGTCCAGCTTTACAGTAAACGGTTCTCCGGAGGGACCGCACCACAGGCCCACACTCCCCTCGGCCACGGGTGAGAGCTCCGTTTTCTCCAATTCCTCGCCAACGTTGGGCATGGCTGATATTTCTTGTTCTAGCCTTTCTGCCTGCTGTGGCTGTGACTTGCACTTCCTTGATCGCAGAAGAGGTTGAGAACCTTTAAGTGTTTATTACCTATTCTTAGATCTTCTTCCGTGAGGAGCCCATCGGGTGATTTATTCACCTTTTAAATCGGGTCGTCGTCTCCCCATCGCCGGTTTTCAGGCGTCCCCTGCCTGTTCCGGGTACACGCCCTTCGCCAGAGACGCCCTCCGCTGCTGAGATTTTTCCCGTCTGCGGCTCTAACGTTACGGCGTCTCTCAGCAGGCAATTTCTCCGCACGCCCTGGTGTCGCGCGGAGAAACTTTTAATGTGAATGAGGTGCGGTTTATCCAGTTTTTAATTCTGTGGTGCAAGCTCTTGGCATCGAACTCAGGAGATTTTGCCCTGCGTTTCCTGCTAGAACAGAGGTCAGATCCAGCCCACCACCTGCATTTGTACGGCTTATGGACTAAGACAATTTTACGTTTTTTCAAATGGCTGGGGAAAAACCAAAAGTTGAATAACATGTTGTTCCACGCAGGAAACTACACGAGAGACCAGTTTCAGCACGCGGAAGGAAAGTCTCACCGGGACACACCCTTCTGCGTTCGCCGGCGTACCATCTGCCACAGCTGCTGCCACTCAGGGTGGAGGGTGGGGGGCAGGTGGGGGATGGAGCCGCATCAGAGGCCAGAGGGTCTGCAAAACCTAAAATAGCTCCCATTTGGTCTTTACCAGAACAAGTCTGCTGACCCCTGTTCTAGAAGTTCCTGTGGTTCTGGGTTTGGTGTTTGGGTCTGTGATCCATCTTGAATTAAGTTTCGTGTTTGGAACGAGATAGAGATTAAGTTCTATTCAGATTTCTTCACACGATTGACATAGCCCACGTGCAGTCTGAGGTTGTTCCATGAGGATTGCAGCCTCTGTTCAGAGCTGCCTGCTGTTCGCCCCTGAGCCCACGCCCTCTCCAGATAGGGTCACGGCGTGCTCCGGTCACAACAGCGCCTCCCGGAGGCGCAGGGCGGCACCAGCTGAGTGCCCATTAGTCTCACACTTGTGTGGCCTCTGTCCCCTGCCACCATCCCACCACGAGAAAATGAAAGGGAAGCCTTGCTACAGCGAGTAATTAGTTTGCATCTGTCTCAAGCTGATGGGAGATGTTTGGCTCTGAGAACAGAGTTCATAAAGTCATGCTTCCAAACAACCCAGCAGGCATGTTTGCCTGGCGTTTCAAAGTTCTGGGCCCCGTGGGGGCTGCCTTACCTGAAACACTTCTCATGCAAAGCGTTCGGAGGTGAAATTTAACTTCCGTGTTTGGGGACGGCTTTCGGCGGGTTTACCACCCGAACTTGTTTGTGTCCCCTCTCTGCATCCCGTGCTGAGCCTCCCGCTAGTCATCTTGTGTGCGACGCCAGGACTGGTGGTTATTTTGTTTTGGGAATCTCGTTTCCACGCACACACAACTCCTGGGTGCGCGTCCAGGCAGCGGGGGCCCTGCTGGCCTATGTTCCCCACCCCCACTCCGCAGAGATTGTAATCATGTCACATGTGTCACCCACAGTTACACAGGGTTCCACCAATGGCAATGTCATTTCTTTCCTTTTACAAGTGGAGAAACCGAGGCCTGAAGAAATGCTCGTGGCATTTCGTGTCATTGACCCGTCCTGCTTCGCTGGGCTCGCTCCAGCCCAGCCCCAGCTCGGACAGACCACGGCAGCACCCACCACGGGCTGTCTCCGCGAAGTGGGGATCAGGTTCTGCTCTCGGCACCTGTCTCGGACAAGCAGCATCGGTCCTAGACTCGATGTACAGCCCCTGCTCCAGGCGGGGGAAATGAGGGGCGGGGAGATTGAGAAATTGCCCAGGGTCACCCAGCATGGAGGGGCTGAGTGGGAATCCAAACCCAGGCAGGGGAGCACCAAGACCACCCTGGGGTCTGGGATGACGTCATCTCCTCACGACCTGTCCCCAGGAAACCAGGCACAGGCAGCCCGGAAGTCAGGGGTGCGTGGCTCTCATCAGCATGACCAAATTTTCAAGGCATTTCTCCATGAGTCAGAGGAAAATTAAAGAGCAGATTTTTCCTGGACGTTTTGAAATCAAAACTCCACTAAAGGACACTTAGCCTAAAAGGGAGGGCGCGGCCAGTGATGTATCTGGAGTCATTTGTGCCCAGAGAGCATTAGGAAGGAGTGCAGTGGGGTGAGACAGCCATGAAAACCGGCGGCCCACTGATTTCACTTTCAAATAAGCCCACGTTTTCATGGGCACGACCTAAGTCTACACGCGAAGCAGGACAAACCCCACACGCAATGAAAATGATCTGGGCCCCCCTCCCCGCCTTCGAACACAGCCTCCCAGGATTTCTCTGTGAGGCCAAGGAAAATTACAAGGTTGGTTTTCTCAGGGCGGTCACAAAATTATAGTCGCGTAAAGGGCACTCGAAAGGCCAACGATCAGGCGGCAAATTGACATTTGTTAATAGCAGAGGACAGGCTCGCGGCTGAGAGGGCCTCCCACGAGGGTGCGGGGTGAGGAGCCGTCCTCTGTGTCACCCCAGTCCTATGGCAAAGACAGTGAGGCTTCCGTGACCTTGGGCACCGGAGGCACTGGAATGGGTCAGAGGCGCCGAAACTGTCAGGCTGGAAAGGTCTCTAAGACTCTGCTTCTCACCGTCCTTCAATGTCTTTCACTTATTCAAATCACTCAGCATGCATTCGAGCTCCCCCAGCATTCCAGGCTCTTGGCAGTGGGACGGCGACTGCAACAGACATGGCCCCTGCCCTCACGGAGCTCAGGCCTGGTAGGGAGACGGACCTTGAGGGCAGAAGTGTCTGGACACAGGCGAGGAGCAGGGAACCAGCCAGGAACACACCCACTGCAAGGAGCACGGTCCTGGCTAGGGAGGCTCAAGCCGCAACAGAGTTATTGTCCCCATGGAACAATTAGGTCTGGGTAGTGGCCGCAGGTGTTGGATCAGCTGCCCGACGATGTCAGAACCCACATCTTGGCAATCTCTTGGCCTATCCCTCAGGTTCATAAGATGACTGCAGCAGCTCCAGCCATCATGTTGTCATTCTAAGCAGAAAAGGTAGGGAACAGGAGTGCAGGCTGCACTGTGCCCTCCCAGCACAAATGGAAATGCTTTCCCAGAGTCCTCCCCGGTCCCGTGGCCAGCCCAGCTGTAAAGCTTTAGCTGTTTAGCCGGACACATCCCTGCTTCATACAAAAGTCAAGTAGATACACATCTACGTTGCAAAAAGCGAAGAATGGCAAGTTCCTCAGATGTCACGAGGCGGTGGGTTTCTGGCCCACAAGGGCCTGTGAGGTCTGGCTCCTTGCCACTTCTCCACTGAGACAGGGAGCGTGGAGTAGTGAGAGGTCACTGCGGGGTTCTCCGCAGGGGGCCAAGTGACAGATTTGCACATTGAAGCCCACAGACTGCGGTGGGAGCAACAGATGGGGCATCTGAGAGTCAAGGGTACCGAAACTTCCCATTTCTGTCAACAGCTCAAAAGGAATCTAGAAAGGCAGAAGTCAAAAATTAGGATTGGGAAGTGAGTATCCATAGTCAGTGAAAACCCAGCCTGGTCCGCTTAGCTTCAGTGCCTTTTATTTAAAAAACAACGACAACAAGAAAACCTTGAAAGCGGAAAAAGATACACAGGACTCTCTCCAGATGACCCTTCCAACGAGATGAAGTCACATGGAAACGTGGTGTTCGGAGCTGCACTTGCTGGCCTCGAACCCCCTTCTCACACCTGGACTCCATCACCAGTGAAATGGGGGCGGCACGGCCTCAGGAATTCAGGGGCACATGCCTAGTGCCTGGCTTCACAGGGCACCCAGCCAGCGTAACTCCCCTTCCACGGTGCATTTAGTGAAAACCTTGAGCACGCGTGCAGCCAACATCGGGGTGCCTGACTGTGTAAAGCAGACACTCACAGGCCTGATGAGAGAAACAGACAGCAGGGCAGTAACACTAGGGAACTCCCGTGCCCCGCATCCCACAACGAATTGGTCATGCAGACAGAAAGTTAACCAGGAAACACTGGACCGAAACGCATTATGTCAGATGGACTTCACAGACACATCCAGAACATTCCGACCAAAAGCCGCAGAGTGTCCGTTCTCCTCAAGCACACATGAAACATTCTCCAGGACAGATCATACGTAAGGCCACAGAACAAGTCTAGACTGAACCCGTATAGAGCATCTTTTCCAACCCAGTGGTATGAGACTAGAAATCAATCACAAGAAGAACACTTAAAAACTCACAAACATGGAGATTAAACAGTGTGCTCCTGAACTACTAATGGCTCAAAGAAGAAATCAAAAGGAAATTCAAAAAAATATCTTGAGACAAATGAAAATGGAAATACAACATACCAAAACTGACAGGATGCAGCAAACACAGTTCTAAGAGGGAAATTCATAGTGATAAATGGCTACTTAAAAAAATTGCCCCAGCTGGTGTGGCTCAGTAGATTGAAGTCCAGCCCGTAAACCAAAGGGTCGCCAATTCAATTCCTGGTCGTGGTACATGCCTGGATTGTGGGCCAGGTCCCCAGTACAGGGCATACAAGAGGCAACCACACACTGATGTTTCTCTCTTTCTCCTTCCCTTCCCCTCTCTCTAAAAATAAATAAGTAAAACCATTAAAAAGAACAATAACTTGGATACAGCATTAGCCACCTTCCACGGGTTGTCCTTATATTCCCCTTAGACATAGGGCAGCTGCAATGCCAACAGCGTGGTTTTCTGCACGGCATACTGGTGTCCCCCTCAGTGTAGCCAGCACGCCGGCCCCTCGCCGCCCTCCCCCCCACTCCCACCCCAGCTCCACCCTGGGATGCATTCTTAACAGCAAGTGCACGGTGTTTACCTGATGCTCAGTAAACACTCCCTGCCTTTTACCTGTCCCTTTCCTTTCAGGGGGAAGGGGCACATCTGAGAGGCAGGACAGAGTAGAATGGGGGGCTCCATCCAGGGAGCTTTCACGCCAGATGGTGACAGCGTCGTCGCTCCAGCGAGAGACCCGCTGCTGGTGGCGCTGCGTGCCCACCGCACCCGGCTGTACAACTCGCACGTCCCGCCTTTCCTCGGGCTCCATGGGAACTTGGTGGGTTATTTTTTCCCAGTTCAGATCACAATAAAACCAATTTGGGAAGAAAATAAAATAAAACAAGCTGGAAGGGGTTTCCACATCCCCGTTGTCAGTTTTGCCATTACAAACAGAATTAGTCCAGACGTTTAAGGGGCTTCCACAAGCCTCCCCCTTGTAGGGCCCCCTCCTGAGTGTATTCCCCGGGGCAGAACATCACGGGGTATCATTCAGCCTCCTCTAATTTATCAGATGCTGTCTATACCTCGCTGCGCTTATTTTCACAAAGGGGTTTTTAAGCAAATAGAAGTAAATGCAGATTTAATTTACCTCCCCAGATGAAGAAATCTCGAGAAAATCAATTTTCATTTGCAGAGGTATTGTGGCGGCCGGACACCCCCATTATTACGCGCTGCTCCTTCCGCGCTGGCCTTTATATGACGGATAGCTTCATTTCTCGGCCGTGATTCTATTACTTACAGAAAAACACGTTGAAGGAGTCTTAAAGGTCTAACTTAAACTGACAAAAGTCAACAACGCACGTGTTTGGCTTTGACTTACTCGGGCGGATGGGAATGGTGGGGGAGAGAGCACGTTGCTATGGTGATTCCGGGCCGCCGTTTTAATTTGCTGCCCCCGCGCTGCTAATTTATGGAAGACCTTTAACGCCACCTACACAGAGGAAGGGGTCTCAGCCCCCGCAGGAGAAGGTCTGCGGATGGATTCTCTCTCTTCCTTGAAACTGCGCTGCTGAGAACCTGGTGCGTGGGGGCGCCCCCGCCACGGTGCTGGCGCAGAGAGGTCTGGGGTCCTAAACCCTCCATGCGTCCCGGTTCGTGAGGCTCACGGCTCTTTGACAAACACAAATGCGATCCTCCTCCCTGTCCACGGCCGGCGGTTCTCATCTCCCTTTCCACCCCCACCCTCACTCCTTGCACATGAGCTAGGGCCGGCTTGCACCGGTGGAACGTCCCCTTCCAGCTCTGCCACCCGGGTTCGCCTTAGCAGCGTGACGTCAGCCGTGATGGGCGCATCCGGGCCGTGGAAATTGGTAGATGGTCCAAAAAGGAGCTTCAGGTGTCCCTTGAGCACGTCGAGCTCTTTCCTCCGAAGCCTTTGCATCTTTGGGCCCCTGGGCACTAAGCAGTCTTGCCCCTCGTACTAGATGCTAGGCTTCCCACTCCCAGCAGCCAGGCCCTCAGCGACCCCCAGGACTTGCTGTGGCCATGGCGGGTTGCCAGTGGGGAAGGCCAGTGCGCCAGGAACCCAGGCAGTGTCTCCACCACCCCTTCACAAATACGAGCAGGGGCTGGCGGACAAATAGCCCAACTCCTGGCCCTCCAAACGGGGTAGGGGTGCATCTTCCACGTGCCCCCTGCGCCTGGCGCCCCTCCCAGCAGCTGGCCCACCGTGCAGCTGACTTGGATGTCACTTGCAATAGCGGCCGCTCAGGCAGCTTCTCTGCACACTTCTCCCTCTGTGCCCCTGCTCCGCATCCACCTGTCACCCTTCGGGATCATGCGCTGTCGTCCAGGGCGAAGTGCCTCCCCGAGAATGTACATAAGCATCACAGAGAAGGGTTCCCAACAGGGCGACTTGGGGAAGCACAGTGCACCCCACCCGGGCGAGCCCCAGAGCCCAGCAGCCTGTTACGGGGTCAGGGGAAATAACGAAAATCCAGAACACTCACGGAGCTTCTCAACCTGCGTCTGCTTGTGAACCCCAAAGAGGAAAGCTGATCATCTGGCCCTTAACCGACTGCTGCCTTCCAGTGTGTAGATGTCCATTTTACAGACATGTGCCGGCACCACGGGGACCCCGGGACTCCCACGGTGGGTGGGAGGGGCACAGCCCCCACCCTCAGAGCTCTCGCATTTATCAGTGCTGTCCTGCGGCCCATCAGCCAGCGCACTGGCGGAGCTGGGAAAAGCCCAGCCGAGGATCGCTCTCTAGCTCTGCTGGTTCTGCCAACCCATTTCCCCCGGCACGTCCACCAGACCCAGGACTCTCACTTCCCTTTTCCTCAGAACAAGTCTGTCCTGCGTTTTGAGCCTCTGTGGGCTCCCCGGGCGGGCTGAGCCCCTCCCCTGAGCCATCACGGCCTCGCCCCTCCAGGCACTGGTGGAGACACCCAGAAGCCGTGGCTTCCTCTTTGGCCGCCAGTGGCCACCCTCGAACTGCAGGGGGCGGGGCTTCCTCCTCCACGTCTGTCACCTCGCGGGTCTGTGACAGTCCCAACTTCCTGACACAAGACAAAAACAAAGCCGAGGTGTCCCCAGTGGGGGCTTGTACTCAAGGGTCCGTCACAGGGTCTCTTAGAAACTAATCCAGCTTCACTGCTCCTCAGACCTTTGCTGAGGGGCCAGCGTGTTAGTCCCCACCCTGACGTGTCTCATCCTCGGCCTACAGAGTCCCCTGACTCTGGTGGGACTGGCTCTTTCTTCGCAAACTGGAGAGCTGCGGCCCAGACGCCAGGCGCTGTGCTGGTCCCGCTGCGGGCTTCCAGCTCCTCCTCCTCGAGCAGAAGGTGGCTCCAAGTGACGTAACAGCGTGTTAGACAATCCTCCTTCCCTCAGGAACACTTTTTTAAAAGAAGTTTGCCGGGTTCCCCGTCTCTTGGAAATGGGAATAGAGTGTTGAGTTGTTGTAGAGTGGGTAACACTTAAAAAGAAGGCACGCCTGCCGACCCCACCCAAACGCACATTCAGCCACCGGAAGGATGCCTGGAACTCACCAGGTCAGGCTTCACGAACTGTCCCTGAGCGGTCCCTGAGGTCGCCGATAGGGGCTGGCACCTGATGTCTTGGTCCATGTCAGCCTGGCCGTGGAGCTCAGTGGACCTGGGTTTCCAGCTCATGCCGGCCCACAGGGGAGTCAGCTCCCTCGAGCCTCGGCGTCCTCACCTGCAGAGTGGGGACAACCACGAAGTCCCTTCCCAGGTGGCTGGGAGGAGGTGGGAAGCAAGGAGGGCAGTGCAGCCCCCGGCCTGCCCACAGTGCCCGCCAGCACGCCGCCGCCCCCGCTCCCCCCACCCGCCGTCGCGCTTTAGGTGTTTTCCCCTCTGGTTTGGTGTCTGAGGCCCCTGCGTTTCTGAAGGGCGTGATGTGAATCAAATCACGGTTGTGATTAAAAACGTCCGACCTGCAGCTCTGCTGTTCGTCCCACCTCCGCTGCACCAATCCTCGCCTGTGGGAAATCTCAGGGCCTTATCAGAGGAACCGCTGGGAGCTCCACGCCCAAGCTGCTCCCGGTGCCCCACGATGCTCACGGGCAACGTCCATCCAGACTGTGCTCGTATATTGTCCGCAAATGCCGAGGAAAGAAGTCAAAATCCAGGAGTGCTAAATGAACTGGTTTTTTTTAAAGAATTTCTTTCTGAAGCAGGGTATAGTCAAAGACACTGCATTAGAGGACAGGTGGAGAGTGACCAGAGGAGAGAGAAGAGGGATTTCGGGGGAGAGGAGGAGGGGTTTATAGGATCAAAGTTAAAGGATACATGGATAAAAGCTAGGGGGAGGGTGGTAATGGGAGGGAGGTAGGGAGGGGGGTTTGGAGGGCTTGATTGGGTGGGAGGTAGGGAGGGGGGTGGGAGGACTTGAATGGGAGTAAGGGGGAAAAAACTGTACTTGAACATTCATTTAAATAAAAAAAAAGAATTTCTTTCTTTCTTTTTAGAGAGAGGGGAAAGGAGAAAAAGGGCAAGAAACATCAATGTGTGGTTGCCTCTCACACATCCCCTCCTGGGGACCTGGCCCACAACCCAGGCCTGTGCCCTGACTGGGAATCAAACCAGTGACCCTTCGGTTCACAGGCCAGCGCTCAGTCCACAGAGCCACACCAGCCAGGGCGAAATGAATTGATTTTCATAAAATTAACATCAGACCGTGTAAGAAAATTTCTTTTCCTGTTAATGTTTGTCGCGCTGTGAGGACTAAATCACGTTTGCATTTATACTCATCTTTGTTTGACTTTGTTCTGCTCCCAGGGTGAGAGCTGGCTGTGGGCGTTCTCGTTGTTGTCTCCGGTTTGGGGATTTTGGGTCTTTGTCTTCGGAACATGCTTGTGGCACCCAGTGAGCAGCCAGTGTGCCTCCAGTCACGGTCACAGCGTCATGGAGTGGGTGGGGCTGAAACATCCACGAGCCCCCCCAACTTGGAAAGAGCTCAGTTTTCTTTTCACTCTAACAGTCTCCTCCTCTGCACCCCGATGTCGGGTGTGCCCCAAATAGGAGGAGAACGCCCGATCTGTCTCCTCCTACATGCCTCCTCTGGGGGTTCCGGGCAGGGCAGCGGGGCACCATCCTGCTGGGTTGTGGGTCCCCAGTGGGTCTCGGACTCCCCAGCCAGCTTCCTGCAGGAGCCCCGATGCCAGGGTGGGAGCTCCTGAGTCATGCACTCAGAGACTGCACGCAACCCCGCAGAGGTGCAGGAAGTGGGCCCCGCGGCCCCGCCCCAGGCGCACCTCCTCTGCCCAGAGGTGGGGAACCCCGCCCTTCTTCCTTCCACACCAGCAGCTTTGGTTCAAGTGTCACTGTTTTTCCTTCTTGCCAATGCTTTCAGTTTGGGCTTCTTTCTGAACATATGTGTTTGTCACAGTAGCCAAGTGAGGGTGAGAGGCACACAGCTTCCCCCCACCTCACCCACAGCCCCTCCACTGCTGAGTGTCCCGCCACAGAGTGCCCCGCACTGGGTGGCTTCAACAGCAGGCTCTGGTTGTCTCGGGTCTGCAGCCAGCAGTCAGAGGTCAGGTGCGGGCAGGTGGCTCCTTCCCGAGCTGCAGGGAGAGCCTGCGCCAGGCCTCTGCCCACTCAGTTCTGCGGGGCCAGCACAGGTAGGTGAGTGACCATGCTAGAGGACAAATGTGGCCACGCTACCCCTTACGCCCTCCAGGGGTTCCCGCTGACTTTGGGATGCAGATGAACACCTCTGGGCTTGGTCCTCACCACGCAGCCCCACCCAGGACGGAGTCCCCGCCCCTCTCCGCTCAGCTACCTGCTGCAGGGCCTCTGCACACGCTGTCTGCTCAGCTGATCACTCGTCCCCTTTGTCACCTACCTGTGTGACTGCACCTCGTCTTCAAGTGTTACCTCCTCAATAAGCTCTGTGACCCAGTCGGGTCCTCTCACTGTGGGCTGTCAGAGTACAGGGCACAGCCCCTAGAGCACGGTTTGCAAGTCTGGTCTGCACTCATCCATGCGATTTCCTGGTTCCGGTCCGCACCCCACAGGACTGGCCGGCCTTGAGGAGAGCAGAGGGGCCGAGCTTTTCTTCGTCGCTGCTTCCCCAGAGCCCAGCACAGCCTGATGCGTAGTAGGTGCTCAATAAATACTTACTGAATGGAGGAGTCCATTCACTTGTAATAATAATATATGTTATAAATGTATAATGGTGTCAATGTTATGATGACATGAATGAATGAATGAATGAATGACCATTACACGTCCACCCATCTAGTAATTACTCCCCACAATGGAGGATTTCACCGAAAACCTGTGACACATTCACATAGATGGCTTAAAAAACAAAAAGGCAAGAACTGCTGTGTTTCAGGCCCTGACAGCTGTGAAGGATTGGCCCTCCGACTGGCTGCAAACAGCGGTGGGCATGAGGGACCCATTTTTCCAAGTGAGGGCGCAACCCAAGGGTGGTGGGGATTTAGGGAATGCCCTGGCGGATGAGAAAAAAGGGCTTTCCCACGCTGGGCAGGCCCAGCTGCCTCCTGGGGCCCAGCTGCACTCTGTACTCCCTTCCAGCAGGGTCCTGTCCCCAGCTCTGAATGTCCCAGGCTAATGAATCGACAGCCAGTAGGAGCCACGCTAGGCATCGGGGTGGTGCACTGGCCTGAGGAGGTTTTCATGGCAAATGACCCACGTGCAACCTGTGTGTGGGTCATAGCCACGGGGGTGGGCCGTGACCCCGGCTCATCGCCGAGGAGCTCCCCGTAGTGTCACGCCTCTCAGCAGCGCCCTCCCCGCTGCGTCACACCCCACCACCCCACTTCTTCTGTGGCTCCAAACACTGGGCCACCCCCAGCAGCTCCTGCGGGAGCGCCAGGGCCAGCGCTGACTCGGAGAGAAAACAGGGCCCTGTCTGATGAGGGGCGGCAACCCAGCGAGGCGGCCACCCCCGTTGGAGGACTGAGGGGAACCAGGGCTGAGCTTGAACCTGCCCAGCCTGCTGTCTACTCACAGGTCTCCACGGAAACCACGGAGGACGGGGTGTGGGTGGGGAAACGAGCGCATCCAGAGGGAGGGCCCCAGGGCCCCTCACAGGCGGCGGTCCCTGCAGGCAGCTGCCCTCAGCACCGGCTGTGCTTTCCCAGCTTCCCACCTGGATGGAGCTGCACGTGTCTCTCCCCAGGGACCCCGGGCAGTGGGGAGGCCCGAGGAATGAGTCCTTGGTGAGGGCGGCTCCCAGGCTCTCTGCACCTGCCAGTTCAGTGACGCCCACAGCACCCCAGTGGCCCGCTTCCTTTCCTGTTTCCCAGTTCTCACACACGGCGAGACGGCCACGTGGGCCCTCCGAGAAAACTAGCCCAGTCCAGGGTCTGGGGAGCGATGAGACCAGCCCAGGCGCAGGCGCGCAAACGCCCCCGAGGGCCAAGTGTGATCTGGGCACCGAGACTCCAAATGGCAGGTCAGGCCAGGAGGCTCCTGCCGGGGAAGAAGCACACCTTGCCCCCGACCCCATGTCCACGGCCCCGCACCCGCACCCGAAAGTCCATGTTCTGCAGAAAACTCCTTCCTAAGGCGGCAGCGGCGTGTGACCAGAGCGCTTCCCCTCAACAGCATCATCCGTCAACGCCAGCAAGCAGGACGCCGGCCGCCTGCACTCCTGGCTGAAAGCAGCAGCTGAAAGCGCACACCTGTTTCGGGGCACTCTGCCAAGGCGGGGTGGTGCCAGCGTCAGCCCAGAGAGCCCAGAGGAGGGATGGCGGGTCTGAGCAGGCCTTCCTCCCGGCGAGAGGGGGTCTGGTTGCCCCAGGGTGACCTGGGCAGGCGAGAGCTGGATGGGGCTCCTGGTTCTTCTCTGGGGCTTCAAGGACTATAATGTCATCTCTCATTCGGGTCAAGGGTTAAGTTCTCTGTTTCCAGGTAAGGAAAAGTCACCTAGCTCAGGTGTGCTCAGGTCAGCAAGCAGAACCCATGTCTGCGGCGGCCCCATTTGGTGGCTCCCCAGCCGGCCAACACCGCCACCCCAGGTGTGGGAGGCAGGTCTTCTCCCCGGGCGAGAAGAACCCACCACTGCTGCAATTGAAGGCACCTCGGCTTTTCTGGGGGGGAAGGGGGGAGAGGCAGGCTCAGCTAATGAGAATGAGCAGCTGTGAGCTCCCAAAACACCAAATGCAAACTGACACTCTTCTGCTCAGCCAGACAGAGAAGAAAGCCCACTCGGAACCTCTCTGGGCGCTTGCTTTGTAGCCTGCAGGCAAAACCGTCGCCTCGGACTATGGGCAGCTGAGGAGGGGCAGAGCTGGCTGCCAATCCTGAGCCTCCCCTGAGCCTCCCCTGGTCCTGGCAGTTTTGCCTGGTTAATCCGTCCAGAGCAATTCTCCCCACATCAGGGATGGCTTGCTCACCGTGGGGCCTTTTGCAGGTGTGACATCAAGTCCCTCGGGAGAAGGTTCCACTGTCACAGTTAAATAAGGAAGGCGAAATCATCCGCTTTTCCTGGCCCCACACCCCATATCAACATAATGCTGTCCCTGCTTTTCAAATATACGGCCGTCCTCCCATGCTTTGTAAGGACAAAATAGTAAATACTGCCTCTCCGCCCTCTGGCCATCAGCTGAGGCCAGGAAGAGAAGGGCGCCGTAATTCTTCTCTTTATGAAGGTGAGAAAGCACTACCTGAGGATGGTAGCTGGGTCTGACCTTGAACTCGCCCTTGCCTGGGGTCCAGTCAGTCTTTCAGTCATTTCAAAACAGGGCCTTTGAAGTGTCCAGGCAGGAACCTGTATCCCTTGTCCACGGGCCTGCGGACCGGGAACCTGTACCCCTAGGGCCGCATCCGCACGTCTCTGAGCTCCTGACATGTTCAAAACTAAAACCGGGCTGAACTCCTAGTGGTTGGAACGGTGTGGGCTGGCTGACGAGTCTGAGAAGAAATAACCCTGAAACGGGCAGTGCGAGCAGAGAAGGTCAGTCCGTTCATCGGTTTCTGCTGTGGTTTGTCCTCGTCCTTTCTGAAACACCTCTGGTCTGCAGGGCACTGACGCCTGCTTGGTCTGACGTCCTCTCTCAGGCCCAGATGCCCCAGGCCCTTGTGCACCCACTTCCAGCCCTGCTTGTGCCGGCCCCTTTCGGACACATGTGTCAGGCCCGGGCTGGAAGTTCTCTCCATCCTGAGAGCCCCGGGCTTGGAAACAGGAGCCAGATTCTTTCCCACAAGCCCCACATCCCGAGTCTCTGTTTGTCCGCCTCCCAGTGACCCACACACCGTGCAGCTCCGTTTGCTGTCCTTGCCCAGCACGTGGCGGCTTCAGGACCCAGCCAAGGTCAGTGCTGATGTGTCCCTCAGAGAGCGGCAGCTACAACCCCCCACCCCCCCAGGCTGGCCTCCTTCCCTCTCTCATCTCTGCAACGGGACAAGGGCGCTCAGGCCTCCCATGAAGCTAGTCCGCTGACCCCAGCTCTCAGACCCGTCCAGAGGCCCCCCTTGGTTAGCTCTCCCTATAGCACCCCCACTCCTCGTCCCCCCATCCCAGGATGCCCACGCCCCTGCACGTGTCTGTCTTCAGCCAGACACACGTGTGTGTTCCATCTACTGTCCCTGAGAACTCTCACGGCTACTCATCCACGGCACAGTTTCCATTAAAGCGTCCCCCTGTCCACCAGGAAGCGTCTCTGTGGCCCACACATTCCCAGAGGACTGACATCTCTCCTTCTCGTCCGACCCGTCACCCGTGTCCGCTGGGGCCTGGCTCCTGGCCTCTCCAGCATCGGGGCCTGTCTAGGCTCTGCCTCCGGTCACCGAGGTCTCTGTGGCCCCGGAGTGCCCTCCCCGGCTTTCAGTAGCCCCCGGGGCAGCAGCCCTCGCCCTGGCTGAAGTGCTTCCTCCGTTCCCCTCTCTGCGAGGGTCCTGCAGCATCTTCTGGTTCACTCGTTGGATGAATTTCGAGCATCACATCCTCTGCTTATATTTGCATAGAAAGTTGGTGATTAGCCGTGGAGCATTTTGTTAAACTTCCCTGCGAGGTGCTAGAGAAAAATACACCCAGTCACACTGTAGCTCACTCCTGAGTGCACCGCACTCCCAGGCCCAGCACCGGCTCGCCCGCCTGCCTGCTGCAGTGCCGTCCTGAAAATTGCCATTCTTGTCTTGATTACTGGGTCTTTTCAGCCCTGGAATTAGTTTGCAGGGTACAGAGCAGTTTCCACCAACTCCATCCTTTTTCAGAAGGGTCTTGTTTACCAGAGTTAATTTTGCTCATATCGCAATGCGCGCTTGAAAATAAGTATGAATCTTGTTTATTTTCATTTGCAGCGTTCCACCAGCAAGTAGCAATTGGAACTAAATTACAAGTGTTCATGGAACACGCTCACATATTTCAGAGCTGCGGAGAAACATCCTGCCGGACAAAGCCAGGTTCAAACAAAGCTATAAACCAGAGCGTTGTTAGCTTTAGGACCCCCCAGGGAGCGAGGCCCTGGAGCCGCCCCAGGCCTGGTGGAGTGTGGGGTTGGGGAGGTGGGGGCTGCTGGAGCTGCTTGTTTCAGTTGCAGAAGCCGGTCACAGTGTTACCATCTGTCTCTCCCATCCCTGGCAGGCACGCTGGGATGGCATCAACTTAATGGTTCCTAGCCCATTAGAAATGCAAACCTTTTTATTTCCTTGGAAATAAATCTCCGCTGATTTCCAAGGCTGCCCGAAAGGCAGGGCTGCCACGGAAGGACTTCGTACTTTCTCAGCGAGGCTCTTCTCTGCGTCTCCCCAGGAAGTGTGCCGGGGGAGGCAGCAGGAAGTCAACCAGCAAATCTGGAAGGTGGGCTTGCCATGTGCTGGAGGAGCCACCCCAGAGCAGGACTCCCCGGGAGGCTGGGCTGGGAGAGGAGAGAGGGCTTTCTCAGGCTGTGGCGTTTCAAGCCTCAACTCCAGCCGCAGTTTGGGGGTTTCTGTCAGACCCACAGCAGGATTGCCACGGCGGGACTGGCCGTCACGTGCCAATGCCGGGGTACATCTCGAACCTTCAACACCATGTCTTCAGAGATTTGGGGATCCTATTTTTCATCAGACTTCACGTCAGGGAGCCTTATCTTCCTCTCAGATAGACAGCAGCTGGGAGGGACCCCCAAATTCTTTACTACAAAGTGTTTCTGCCCCTCTTAACCGCCTCCGAATTACTCAGACTCGAAGTTTGGGTTTTTACATGCAATCCAAAACATTTAGGAATCCCCTGGGCTGATTGCAAACACGACCCCCTTTCTCCACCCTGATGAAATCCACGCCCTTTGCCTCTGACACTGCACCACCTCCCAGCAAGAGGCCAGGACTCCTTCCTCCCCCTGGGAAGCGCAGCCGGTCACGTGATATGCTTTGGCCAATGGGACTCGCAGAAGGGATGAAACACGTAGGTATGCTTGCTCCTCGGGAGCCCAGGCCTCAGGACACCTGGGCTCTGATGCTGACCCCTCCCTGCTGTCACCAGGGACAGGGCCAGCTCCTTGACAGGCATGGCCACTCGGCCACTCAGCCCGCCAAGGCCACCAGTACCCCAACAGCCAAGCCCTGGCACAGGTGAGCTAGCTAGGACCAGCAGGACCTCCCAGGCCACCTGCAGACCTCCGAGTGGCTACAACAGCCAGGTGTGTATCGGCTGGTGGGGGCCAAATAACAGTTGTCTCCCAGCTCTGCAGGCTGAGAGTCTGAGACCCAGGTTGGGGCAGGGCTGGCTCCTCCCAGGGCCTCTCTCCTCCCCATGTCCTCGCCTTGTCATTCTCTGTGTCTCTGTTCTAATGACCTCACCTTATAAAAACACCAGTCATGTTGAATTAGGGCCCCCCACAGGACCTCACTGTACCTGAATCCCCTCTTCTAAGGCCCTGTCTGCACACACAGTCACATTCTGAGGTTCTGGGTACTAGGACCTCCGCATGTGAATTGCAGGGGTAGAGGGGTGACATAATTCAGCATCACTGTGGCAATGAGTAATGACACCTAAGCACTGGGATCATAAAGAGGCACCAGACAGGGCTCTTGCCCCACCTAAGAGCTGTGAGTGCCTGTGGGGTTTTCCTCGTACTAGCCCTATACCCATGGCCACCCACACACACTCACGCACACCCCCGTCTGGCAACATGCCTTCCTGGCAGGCGGCGGGCGGCGGGCGCTCCTTCTTAACTAACCAGACCCCGGGAAGCGCAGGGAGAGAGGGAGATAACGCTCTGCTCCCCTCGCGTCTTCACATTCACTCACATAATAAGAAGCTACATTTTGCTGCCCCGGGCAGTAGCTTGTTCTGTTTTAATTAACTTGCCTTTTATTGAATTTCCACATCTGTCACCAAACGCCAACACCTTTAAGAGCGGCTGTGAAGTCGGCGATCACACAGCACGGTGCTCCGGGACAGGCGGGACCTGTGACAGTGGAGAGGGACACGAGGCTCACACCCGGGCTTTCTTGGTGGTTTGACCCCAGCGTGGCGCGACTGGGGTGGGGCCGCAGGGGGGAGGCGTGACGAGGGGGGTCTAGGCGAGTGGGCGAGCGGGGAGCCCAGTGTTTGCAGCTCGGTGACGCTCTGCAAGGGCCTGGCCCAAATCACACTGGTGACGGTGGGTTACACACACTTTACAGCTGCCAGTGACAGCGAGACTCCCGTAGCAACAGGGAGACCATGTGCACACATCATTGAAACTGAGGGCCCCCTCTCCAGGGCCCACCCAGGGCCCACGCAGGCCCTACGGGAGAAGGCTGGAGTGACAATGAAGAACAAATTGGGAGTGGACCCAGGAATTCCGCCCGAGCCCGGAAAGCCTGCTAGTTGCAGCCGAATGGCAGGCTGCTAGGGGTCCGTTCGAGTCACTGCTCCGTCCCTGGTGCCCAGAATCACACCAGGCGCAGAGCCCAAGCTCGGGGACATCTGCTGGGATGGTGCGTGTGAGGCACCAGCACTCCCGTCATCCCGTGGGCCTCTCTCAGGCTGTACATCCCAGAAGCAGATCCTAAGAGGAGGAAGGGAGAGCTCGTGGGAGAAACTGGTGAGAGAGGAGGGGCGGGTGCAGAGCGGGCAGGGAAGGTGCTGGAAACAGCAGGGCTGAGACCAACAGAGGCTGGCTTCTGCTTGACCCCGTGGTGCATGCCGGGAGGCCCTCTGCATCCACGGCTGAGGGAGAGGCGCTCTGCGGTTCCACAGGGGCAGCCACCTGCAGGAACTGGGAGAGGGGTCCTAGGGCCTCTGGGCGGAGCGCAGAAGGAAGTGTGGTTTGGGAGCATGTGAGTCCTGTGGGAGTCCCTTGTCCTCGGTCCGTGGCCCCCTGGCAGGGGTAGCTTTATGTGCCTACTGCACTGGGCCTCAACACCCAGATATGTGGCCAAACACCAGCCTAGCTGTTTCTATGGAGGTATTTTCAGATGAGGTCAACATTTAAATGACAGACTTTGAGTAAAGCAGACTACCCTCCCTGGTGAGGTGGGCCTCGCCCAATCAGTCAAGGGTGATAAGAGAAAAAGGGCTGATAAGAGTCCCCTGAGGAAGATGGAGTCTGTCTGTCAACTGCCTTAGACTTGAGCTGTGACATCAGCTCTGCCCGGACTGAAGTCTGCCAGCCAGGCCTGTCCATTCGTCTTGCCAGCCCCCACAGCTGTGTGAGCCAATCAATAACTGACCAAAAGACAGATGGACAGATGGACAGATAGACAGATAGACGTATCTTATTTTATCCTGAGGCACCAACCACCTACGCAGTTGAAAATCTGCATTGACTTAAGTCCGCTCTCCGAGTACACAGATCCCCGACTGTGGACTGACAGTGGACTGTGTGTGTGTCTCACCCATCTATCTGGACAGATGCAGAGCAGAGCTAGATATAGCTGTGGATGCATAGACACAAAGACATTATGTACGTATTTGGTCTGTCGATAGATTATGTTCATGGCTACATGCGTCTGCATGGATATGTGTTCACACCCAACCTCCAGGTGGGGTCTGCGAGGGCCGTGCCGTCTGAAGGCCTAAATACGCTGGAGCATCCACCCGGCTCAGTGCTGCCTGGGGCCACTCCTCGCGTGCAGGGGTCCGACCGTGGGAGCTCGGGTCTGAGGCTGTGCAGGTGGTGAGACGCAGCTCCCACACGGCCCTGTGGGGCCTTCGGCCTGCGCTCCAACACACACTGCCGGGCTGTGTCAGGGCTGGCTACAGCCAAGAGGCACAAGGATGGC
The DNA here is from genome assembly GCA_004024845.1 of Tonatia bakeri. Classification (NCBI taxonomy): domain Eukaryota; kingdom Metazoa; phylum Chordata; class Mammalia; order Chiroptera; family Phyllostomidae; genus Tonatia; species Tonatia bakeri. The sequence goes on from PVIA01000097.1 coordinate 478,710, forward strand.
GGTGGGCAGTGTGCCCACTCCTGGCCACATCCAGGGTGATTTTAACCATGACTTGGAACCAGAAAATTGCTGCTGAGTCGGATCCTTCCCAGGTGTTCAGACAAGTCCAACATTGTGCAAGTAATACCACCTGCCGATGGGGAATCAAAGAACCGAAGAGGGTTTGTCTTACTCTTTCCTTCGTAAGACGATTGCACACCCCCCACACTCCATCCCACCTGCAGCTGAGCCCTGAAACAGCTCCACACATTTGGAATACTTGGGAGCAGCTCTGAGAAACTCCCCCCCTTCCCCCTCCCAGCAAGGCCTGCTCTTGTGGATCTGACGGCTGCTTTCACCTTCCCCAGCCCAGGAGAGATCCCTGCAGAAATGACAGCTCCTGAGAAAATCTGAACACCGTGGCCAGAAGAGGAGAAAAGAAAAGAAACACACACACACACCCGGCATTTCCAGCGTCACAACCTCCGTACTGCACGGGCCCTGGAACGGTCTCTGTGGCTGCCTGTGAAAGACACAGTATCGCCCCCGGAGGCCCAAGCAGGTTGCAGACTTGGAGCTGCAGCTTCGGATCCTGCGATCGGTGGGTTGTTATGCAAAATTAATTATCTCGGTCATTTGAATGTTTTCCCCAAAACATAATATAATCTCATTACAGACTACTCCTTACCACAGTGAACCTCGTACCAAATTCCATTTAGGAAATTGAAGGTAATTTAGCGTTGTGATTTGCAAAAGAAGAAGAAGGAGAAGCCCCCTTCCCTGTGTGACACGCGTCTGCCCCATCTCTGGGACATGGAGAGGCGGTCCGTTGTTTGGGCGAGTGTGCAGGACGGGGCGGAGGAGGGGAAGGGTTGCGGCCGGAAGGGGCCACTTCAGAATTTCTGAGTGACCCAGAAACGGGCTGGGTGTCAGAACTCTGGGGTCCAGGCTGCAGAGGACAGAGGCCCACATCTGTCGGCTGGCGACAGGTGAGTCCATGGGAAAGACAGCCTTGTGCCCACGGGACACGTGTGAGCAGAGTGGTGGCCAGGCACTGTTGGAGGCACGAGGGCAAGAGCAAGCGCCTGGGCCTCTCGCACCGCCCCACGTGGATTTCCGCCGTGTGTGGGACCGCCTAGCAAAGGAACTCAGGCCAAGCAGCTCCAACCCCAGAAATCTGTGTTCTCACAGCACTGGGAGCTGGAGTCCAAGATCCAGGCTGGTCCTGCCGAGGCCTCACTGCTTGGCCAGTAGATGCCATCTGCCCCCCGTGTCCTCACATGGTCGTCCCTCTGTGCCCCGACCTTCTTACGAGGACCCCAGTCCTGTGGGGTCAGGGCCCGCGCTCGGGGCTTCATTTTCCCCTCCCCTCTTTGAAAGCCTGTTCGGGCCCATCACCTCCCCGCCTTGGAGTCAGGGCCACGAGTGAACGGGCCCCAGAGAGCGAGGCAACCTCATTCAGACTTGTGCTGGTGGGACCGCTAGCGAAGCGGGAGGGCAACCAATCAGTGATTCCTCGAAAGCGTGCTCTGGTTCTCTACGAGACGACGCAGTCAGAAGTGCAGCCCACCCTCCCAGAAGCTGGTTTTGGGGCAAGGAGGTGAGTGGAGCTCGTCTCCCGTGACACCAGTCCCAGGGAGCCTCGCGGAAGGAAGACAAGTGTGGCAGGTCCAGCGGCGCCAGCCCCCCGAGGAGGCGTCCTGTCCTCGTCCCCTGGGAGTGTCCCCTGTCACGTCAGGAAGAGACTGCAGACATAGTTAAGGGTCTGCAGGGCGAGGGGCTCTCCTGGATCCCTCAGGTGGCACCTCTGTCGTCCTGTGTGCGATGGTGACAGGGACGGGGAGGGAGACTTGGCTTTGGGAGCAAAGGCCACATGGCAATGGAGGCAGAGACTGGAGTGTGGTGGCCACCGCCAAGGATGTCACCAATGGCTGTTGAGGACGGACCCCCTAGAGCCACAGCAGGGAGCGTGGTCCGCCGACACTGGGTGACACTGGGTGACACTGGGTGCCGGTCCCCTGACACTGATTCTGGACTTCCAGTCTGCAGGTCTGTGAGGGAGCCGCATCTGCTATTTTAAGCCACCGAGTCTGTGGTCACTCGTTGTGGCCACCACAGGAAACTGACACAGGAACACAGCCGGCGTGCTCACCACTGTGGGCCGCAGGCTCAGTCCTGCCGGGGGCCTTGCCGGGGGTGAGGGGGCGGGCCGTGTGGGCCACCTCAGAGCTTTCCCAGCTCGGAGACAAGGAGCTGGAGGTCCTGCACTGACCCCCCTCAGCCCCTGGTAGGAGGTCAGGCCTGGGGCTCTGCCGTCTGTCCCATGAGGGAACCAGGCTGTGAGGGAGAGCGCTGCCGCAGGGGGTCCGTGTGTGTGGACAGGGCGCGTGGGTGGGCACTGGCAAAGTCCGCCACAGCGACGGAGTAAAGGACAGCTCAGAGGTGAGTGCCCAGAGCAGGGCAGGAAGGGAGGGCCTCCTGTAGGGCCCCTGTCGGCGGAGAGGCCAGAACGCTGGCAGGTGCAGCTGAGTGCGGGCCATGGCTCCACACTCCCCTAGAGCCTGGGCCATGTCCGCAGGGCTGAAAGCGTGCCCCGCCTTCCACTGCTATGCCATATTCTCTCTACATACTTCTCATTACCGAATTAGTTTCCTAGGGCTGCTGCACCACATTACCGCAAACCGGGTGGCTGGAAACCCCAGAAATCTATTCTCCCACAGCTCCGAGGTCCGAAGCCCCAGGTCAAGGCGCTGTGGGAAGGGGTTCCTCCTAGGGCCCCCAGGGAGACTCTGCTCCTGCCCCTCTCCCCGGCTCCTGGGGGACCTGTGGCGTCTGGCACCTCTGGCGTGTAGGCATCGCTCTGCTCGTACCTCCAAGTGGACTTTTCCAGGTCGGGTGTCTCTGTTTGTCCCCTCGTCTTACAAGGACACTGTCACCGGACGCAGGCTCCACTTCATCTCATTACCTGCAAAGACCCTGTTTCCAAATAAGGTGGTGAATTTTGGATGGACATGAGTGCGGGGAGGTGACACTACTCGACTCACTACGGCAGTTACTAGTGTCTCCACCTCCATGACTGAGGGAACTGAGGGGCCCTGGGTGGAAGACTGGGGGGTGGGGGCGGGGATTTCGGCACAGGTTCACTGGACATCGAGGAGCTAGAGGGGTCCCCAGACCTGCCGTGTGGGGCTGCGGAGCTGCTCACCGTCTCTGAGCGGAGCCGCTGGCAAAGTGCCCGAAGCAGCCAGGCACCACCCAGGCTCAGTGGTTTTTGTGCATCTGAAGTGAACCTGCCCAAAGGACCCCGAACGCCAGGCTGTGGCCCCAGAGAGTGCATTTCGCTTTACGTCTCCCCGATGGAGACGTGCCCCGGAAAACTGGGAGGAGAGGGTGACTGGGCACCACCGGTGCCCTCAGTCCATGCTTCCGCCTGCTGCCCTTGTCCTCTGTTAGGAAAACCCTCGGCCACCTTCAGTTTCATGTCTTACTACCTCCGTAACCTGGTTCTCGAGCAGTTTTAAGTGCCCTGGAGCATCTTTTATCCTCAGCAGTCTGTCCTCCTGAAATTTATGTTTGAAACAAATGAGTAAACCAAAGAAACCAAACCCAGCTTGATCCTAATAGCTCTGGACCAAACACACTGGGTCTTCTTTCTAGTTTCTCCACCGCGTCCAAGGCTTCAAAGGGTCCTAGGAGTCATTTGCTCCTTGGCCCTGGTGGACGCACCTGTGCAGGGCCATGACATGGCGCCGACTGTGGGGGCGGTGGGGGTTATTCCCGAATGTGGCCTCCAGCCGGACTGCCCATCTCCCCTCAGAAGGGAAACTCGGGCAGGCCTTGGGCGGTGGGGCTGCCCATTCATGCGGACTGGGTCCCCATGACCCTTCGCCCTCACTCCCACCATCAGTCAAAAACGAAACAAAAGGTCAGAGCTCCAAAACCTCAGAGGAAACTCTGGGTCCAGAGTAACAAATCAGTCCCACCGCCAAATGTGTTGTCTCCAAACAAAGATGACGAATTCTCATCTACATTGTATCACCGTAGCCAGGGTACAAGGAGAAGACAGGATGCCGTTCGGATACTAAGCGCCCAGTCAGATCAGATTTCACAGCTTAAAACCGTCCTCTCTTCAGACACCAGCCTCCTGTGCTTAACGACCCCCTTGCTACAAACGTGGAGCACCCGCTGCTCCCTCAAGTTCGATGATGATACGCTGGAAGACTCTGAGAGCTCAGGAAAGCCCTGTATGGACCAGTCCTGTTTCCTTACAAAGGATACAAAAGAGGACCAGACGGGGAAGGAGGCACGCAGGGTGAGGGCTGACAACCCCCAAGCCCCATACCTCCCACACCAGGTGTCCGATCACTGGCCAAGCCTCCAGCTCCAGCGTCCAGAGCTTTTGTCGTGTTTCCATCACCCCGGCCTGATTCCCCGAATCATCGCTCACGTGATTGAACTCAGTCTCCAGGGAAGAGCTGGGGCGGGGCCAGGAGTGTGGCACAGGAGGGCTTGGGGGCAGCTGCGGGGTGAAGGCCGGAGGGAGGGGCTTTGGAAGTGCTCCCGAGGGTTTTCAGTTGGACCCCCTCTGAGACGCCAGGAGACACTCGATGCGGGAATGAAACTTTCCGTGTTCCTTTTTGCCCCTGGCCCTGCGCTTTTAATGATCCTCTCCATGCCGAGTCCGAGTGGAGAGGCCCAGCCCCCTGGGCTGTTCCCTGACGTCAGCCACATAGCAGTATCCGTTTTCTGGGAGTGAGCGTGTCCTCCTCCATGTGCTGCCCTCCCGCTACAAAGGGGGCTGGTCCGATTTCTCAGGTGCTGAGACCTCCCCGTGCAAGGCCTGGGCCCGGGCGGGCACTTTGTCCCCGCTCCTTCGTCTGTCCCCACACCGCAGGGACGGGCTCCGCCAGCAGTCAGGGCCGGGGGACCAATCGGAATGGACTTTCAGTCAGCGTCTGCTTCCTGCCCTGCAAAACGAGGACTGACCCACCGCTCATGTGACCAGCCGCTTTGGTGAGCACCTGCTGCTCCCCTCAGCATCCGGCATCCGCCTTTCAGGGCCAGGGGATGCTTTCCAGACGCTCAGGGAGCTGGTATATAAATACCTCCTGCGCTCCTGGTTGAGAACACGCTGATGGAATTCTAAGTCACCCCCCAGGGCCCCCGGGGGCAGAGCTCAGCACGCACCTCGAGCACCCTCTGCTCCCAGCCTCCCCTCGTCACCGGCATCACTCCCCTCATCCAGCCCGCGTTTCCTGGGATCACCTCCCACCGAAACCGCCTGTACAGAAACCCTCCTCTCAGCCCCAGCGTCTGGGAAAGCCCAAAGGAGAGGCAATGAGAAGTGACTGTGAGGTTCGTGGCGATTCAGGGTGAAGGGCTGGCGGGGCGCCAGCAGGTAGGAGGGTGCGTGGATCTCGGGAGCCCTGAGAACCCCTGGGCGGGCAGGGGCAGCAGGAGAGAGGGGCCTTGGGGAGATGAGAGCTGGGAGCGGTCCAGGTGGGAGGCAGCTGGTGGGGGCGTCACCTGAGGATGCGCCACCCAGGGGGCCGGTGGAAGAGGAGCCGGGAGAGCCAGGGAAGGGTTGGCTGATGTCACGTAGGAGAGACCCTGATGCTCCTAAACTCCTCGTTCCCAACGGGAATGAGCTGGGCTTCTCAAAACCCATGGTCCCTAGCTCTGTGTAGCTCTGTCCTCCTGGGGACGGGTGGGTCTGCCATCGTCCCCGAGCCCCAGGACACATAGAAAAGGTGGCCTCCTTCTCCTAGATTGACCTTGTTTCTCCTCCTCTGCCGTTGCTCCAGTAGTTCCTATCACCTGGGGCCCACGGCTTCACTGGAATCAGAGCACGAGTTCTATCTGCAAACCGCCTGCCGTCCACACCGCCAGAGACTGGAAGATGCCCCACAGGGCCCTGTTTGGCTCCACCCCCTGCTTGGCTCCACCCTCTGTCCCAGGCGAGCGTGGGGTGGGGAGGAAACTGAGGGCACCACCCTGACATGCTTCTCCCAACACACCCGAGAGGCAGGAATGACGCACCCGTTCACAGACACAGAGAAGAGCCCCTGGCAGCAGATGTCCTGGTTTCTCACCCGGACTCACGTTTCCAGAGGGTTTCCCATGGGGCCCTTGGGCTGTGTCCACATACAGCGCCCTGGCGGGGGGAGGAGACAGGTTCCCCCAGCCTCGCACCCCGCACCTGTCCACACCCCCACTCAGCGTCTCTCAAAACAGATCCCGTCGTCAGCTCGCAAGAAGCACGGTGGTGTGGCACCGTGTGTGGAAAGGGTTCATTTCTTTCAGGAAAACAGGTGAAACGTGTAATTTTGTAACTATTTCTGCACGTTGTCACTTATTGAGAATCGAGGGACCTGTGAAAACGGAGGTGTAAAAGTGCTGTGTCGTGAACGTGAAAGTTGCTGAGAAGGGACATCTTCTCGGCTCTCTCCTCAAGGAAAGAAACCTGTCACTCGCTGAGGCGACGGTGCTCACTAAACGGACCGCGGCCCCATCACAGGCGCACCTGTATCGATCATGATGTCGGCCGGCTTACACGGACTCTCCACCACACAGCAACCGTATCTTGATAAAACTGGGGGCAGTAGGGAGAGCCTCACAAGACAGAACAGAGCAAAAAAGGTGCAAGACGCCCTCAGCTCCCAGACTGCAGGTGGGACGTGGTCCACGGGCTACAGGTCGCTGACCGTCTGCCGTCACAGATGACCAATCATCAAGCAAAAAAGTGGAGGGGGCCCTGGCCTCTCTCAGACCACTTCCTCTTAACAGTCCCTCTGTCTGGGTTGGGGTCCCCCATCCCGCAGCAAACCCTGAAACAAAGTTCACGGGCAGGTCATAGATGTGGGGGTGTTCTCAGGACACCGGGAGGGGAGGGAAGGGTGCAGCGATGGGGCAGGGAAGGCAGGGGAAGGGTTTGCTGTGGAAGAGGTTCAGGCAGGCAGGCCGCTCCCCCGAGCCAGAGAAAGCCTCCGGCAGAGAGCGCTGGGGCCCCTGGGCAAGCGCTGCCTGTTCCTTCGGGAGGACGGTCTTCCTCCCTCTGAGCCGTTCTCCGTGTCGGCCCTGAAGGTGCTGATCTCAGTGAGTCGGCTCACGTAGGAAGCCACACTCTCTCCACTTCCCCCTCGTCCACACGAAACATTGAAACACATTTTGAAACACATTTTGAAACACATTTCTGACAAGCCCACGGAAGTGAGCCCCTGGAGGAGAAGGCTGATAAAAGCAGGGCTTTCCTCCCTCTCTTACTCACAAGACTCTTTCCAAAAGCTCAGGACCTGAACCGCGTGAACAGAACTTCCCACCCAGAGCTGGGCAATGAGGGGGCGGAAGCCGAGCAGCCGAGGCAGCGGGTCAGACCAGCGGAACAGAAACCGAGAGGGCCTCAGCCGTGGGCCCGCATTGCGTGGGGAGGGCGGCGGAGCCCCTCAGCTCTCAGGTGCCTTCACCGGCCCAGTGTCGTACTCAGGATGGTGCCCGGTGGCACCATCGTCCTGCACCCTCAGACCACTGCCCGCAAGCAGTGTTGAGAGGGGGCAGAGTGCCCCTCACTGTGTCCCCGAACCTCCTCAGCTGGGGAAGGGTCGTCTGTGCACAGGAGAGGAGGGGACCAAGATGGTAGGACAGTCCCTGGACGACCAGGTGTGTGCGTTGGAGCAGGGTTCAGAGGGTGCCCAGAAAGCGGGGTGGGTACTGGCGCACCAGGGGTGGGGCAGCGGGGCATCTGCCCTGGGCGCGGGCGAAGTGGGCACGTAGCCCACAGAGAGTTTCAGGCCACCCGAAAGCCAGTCTGTTTCAATGGTCGCAGTGGACCAGTGACTCTGCACCAGGCCCATGGTAAGCTCTGCCCTGAAAATACCTGTGCTTGGTCCAAGTTCTAAACTATTGCAGGGGTCCCGGACCCTGCAATGCTAGAAATGCGAGCCTCGTGTTAGCGCTTTTCTGTGACATGAACATCGGTAAATTTTGCAGCCCATCCAGAGTCTACTCGGCTCTGCAGTCTGCCCCCAACGCAGACCAGCTCAGCTGCACACCCCACTCCTTAGAGGAGCAAGTTTCCATGGCAACGAGACAAGGGTGCCTGTCTGGCATTTATGCTTTAGGGTCTGGCCAAGGCAATTAGACAAGAAAAAATAAATAAAAGGCATCCAAACTGGGGGAAAAAAAGAAGTAAAGCTACTTCTATTTGCAGATGACATAATTTTGTACAGAGCAAGCCCCAAGGAATCTGCTAAAAAATTATTAAAACTATTAAATTCAGCAAGATTGAGAGATACAAGAGCAATGTATACAAACCAACTGTATTTCTATACACTGGTAATAAACAACCTGAACACAAAATCAAGAAGACAATTCATTTACAATAGCATCAAAGGGAATAAAATACTTAGAAATATATTTAATGAAAGAAGTGAAGATTTATACAATGAAAACTATCAAACATCATTGAAAGAAGTTTTAAAAGATCTAAATAAGCTGGGAGGCATCCCACGTTCACACACCTTAAATTGATCTATAGATTCGACACGGCTTCTTCCAAAATCTCCCCTGGCTATTTGGCAGAAATTGACAAGCTGACCCTTAAATTTCGTGCAGAAACTCAATGAGTCCAGAGTCGCCAAGATGGTCTTGAAAATGAAGGACGCTGTGGAATAACTTGCTCCTCCTGGTTAAAAACTTACCACAAAGCTGCCGTCATCATGGTAATGTGACAGTAGCATAAGAATCGAAAAGGAGACAATGAAATGAAGTGGAGAGCCCTTACTTACGGTTGACTGATCTGTGACAAAGCCGCCAAGACCGTGCAGTGAGGAAAGAAGAGTCTTTTCGGTCATGGCTCGGGACAGATAGACGTCCACCGAAAACCAGACTTGGACCTGGACTTCACACCACAAGCAAATATTACATCAAAGTGGATCATGGACCTAAATATAAGGGTTAAAATTATGACACTCTCAGGAGAAAACATGGAAGTATAATTTGTGACCTTGAGTTAGTCAATGATTTCTTAGATAATTCAGCCAATGAACAAGTGTCAAAAGAAAAAAAATAAATCAAACTTAGCAAAATGAAAAGTTTTTGCTGTAAACCATGCCATCAGGAAAGTGAAAAGGCAACCCACAGAATGGGAGAAAGTATTTACAAACCATAAATCTGATAAGGAACTTGTATCCAGAATATATAAAGAACTCTTACAATTCAATGAAAAAGGCCCCCATTTTTTAAATGGGGAAAAAATTTTACAGACATTTCTCTAAAGAAGATATACAAATGGTCAATGAACCCACAAGAAGATGCTCTACATTGTTAACAAATCAAAACCACAACGAGACACTCTTTGATGCCTGTCACATCACACGAAAGACAGTTACAGGGTTGGCAAAGCAATGGAAAAATCGGAGCCTTCGTGCACCGATGGTGGAAACTTAAGATGGCACAGCTACTAGTGGAAACAACCCAAATGCCCATCAACTGATAAAAAAACAAAATGTTGTGTATTTATAGAAAGGAATAATATTTGGCCATAAAAAGAACACTGCCCTGGCCAGCATGGCTCAGTGGGTTGAGGTCGCCAGTTCGATTCCCAGTCAGAGCACACGCCTGGGTCGTGGGCTGGGTCCTCGGTTGGGGGCACAAGAGAGGCAACCAACCAGTGTTTCTCCCACACGTTGCTGTTTCTCTCCCTCCCTCTCTCCCTCCCTTCCCCTCTCTCTGAAAGTAAATAATTTTTTTTAAAAAGAATGCTGATACATGCTACAACATGGATGAACCTTGAAAACATTTTGCTGAGCGAGATATAAAGTCACTGCGTGTGATTCCCTTTACAGGAAATGTTGAGAATAGACGGGTCCATAGAGACAGAGAGTAGACCAGTGGGTGTGGGGGTACAGGGGTGCGGGAACTGGTGGGTGGGGATCGGAGAGGGACGGCCGACGGGCATGAGGTTTGTTTTGGGGGTGATGAGAACGTTTTGAAATGAGGCTGTGGTGTGACGGCACAACTCTGTGGATATACCACAACCCGCCGAAGTGTGACCTTTCAGTAGCTGGACTCCGTGGCACGTAACGTACAGCTCAGTAAAGCCATTCAAAATAAAAAGGTTCCTAAAAGTTCAGAGTCGCTGGAGCTCCTTTCAGGCTGGTCCGCATCTGCAGTGCCTGTGACAGACGCTTCTTGTCCTGTCTTTAAACAGGGGCGCCCAAACAAACGGCCCAGCAGAGTGGCAATGACACTGAACTTGAAGAAGCTCCTCGCTGCCATGTTTGCAGCCATGTGGGAGTTTTATTTATGTCTAAATTCTAAGACAGGGCGACAGAAGGCAAACCATACGCTGAAATATTTTTGTTTGGTAAGTACCTACGAGAGATCTCTTGCTGACTTGAAATGTCTTTAGCGTTGAGATTCATTCTTCTTATAACTGATCATGGTTTTTAAACACCCCCAAAAAACAAACAACAACTTGTAACGGACTCTCATGGCATTCTCCCTGAAAAGCATCTGGAATAGAGAAGCGACAGTTTCGGCGATGGGCTCCAGCTGTCAGGGAGGCTGGCGCAGCTGCTGGCGCCGTCACGGAGGGCTGGCGGCCCACGTTCAGGGCACTGACGGGACCCGGAGCAGCAGCCCCAGGCCCAGGGGTCTCAGTAGCTGTTAATAAAAAATGGATAGGCTGTTACATTTCGGGTCAAGTGGTTTTACATGATGGGGGCCAGCCCACATCATGATTTGATCTCGGCAGCCCCAGAGCTGGAAACAAAAGTGTGTCTGCGGACCACCTCACTGGCACGGGCTGTACGTGTGTGTGAGTGAGTGTGTGTGAGAGTGTGCGTGTCGGGACATGTGGTTGCTGCTTCCTTTCCACGTGGCTCTGCTCCTTGCGTGCCCGCTGTCGGGGTGCCGTGGGCCGCGGGCCAGGTGCAGCCCTCCGCCCTGCCGTGAGCAACTGGACCCTCACAGTGCCTCACTGGCCTCGACGCTGTGGGCTGAAAGTCGCTGAACCTCACAGGTCATTCTCAGCACTTGCCTCCATCTGGTGCCATCTAATGTGATTGGTTCTTGCTCTGACTTCCTATAATCCCATTCCCCCTTCCACGCTCGCCCTGTGACGCCCCCTGTTCCTTCCCCTTACTCCCTCAGCTCATCGGTTCTTGCAGCCGTGACGTTTCCCTGTTCTTACACACTGAACTCAGCCGTGTTCATACGAGCACTTCACACTGACGCGGTTCTTTGATTAAGAAACTCAAAGGTCAGAATCACAAATTCTGCCAAAACCTCTATGCATGGTCAAGTTCAAAGCAGATAACCAGTGCCCCTAATTTTATACCATGAGGAATATTCAAAGGCTTAAGCCAACAGGATTAGCTGAGTGCAGGCTCAAAGAGCCATGCACTTCCAAGTAGTCGGACACAACTGTCACGCCTTGGTGTCCACACTGGCAGTGACGGGTGCGCCCCACACTGGCGGCAGCGGGGGCGGGGTGGGGCCTGACTTCCCCACTGGCTGGCGTGGTCTCCGGAGCAGATGAAAGTGCACGGTGCACGCACACACTCAGAGGGCCTCGTAAAGCCCTGACTGCTCTACAGCAGTTTGGGGAGCACTGGTGTGTAGATGACCGTGTTTAACGTGGCTCATTCGATAAGCTACAACATTTGTACTTTTAATGAGGCCTGACTTGGCTGCTCAGACATTGTGTACTGCAGAGCGGACGTAACTCAGAGCCATTTTTACGGCGCGGGTGTCTCCAGCCGCTTTCTGGAGAAGCACAGGGAGGGGGGACGAGCCATCGGCAGGCACAGGGGTGACGGACTGGGCTGAACCTGCTCCATGTTTCAGCAGGGGGCCAAAAGCAAACACCAGGCCACCCTGAGGCCCTGTGCAGGAAGGAAGGAACTCGGAGGTGATGGAGCACCTTTCAGGCCGCAGGTAACCCAGAGCGCTTTGCAGCCTCATCAGTTCCATGCTGGGCACACGGTTTCTGGAGACAAAGCATCCATTATGGGCTCGCTGCAAACGCTGTGCAGAGACCGCCAGCCTGCCTGGGACTGCTCGTTGTTTGTGGAGGGCCCCAAGCGCACGCACCGCCCCGTAGAAGGGGTGCAATGTGCCAGTGACCCGAATGCCACCTGACTGAGAGAATCTGGTGGCTAGGCCTCCGCCGCCCCGCCCCGCCCCGCCCCTGGACCGGAGAGGAAAGGGGCCGAGCACAGCAGTCTGGGGCAAATGGGCCAGTTCCACGTTTCTCGACATCTGCCTGCCACACAACGTGGCACCTGGTGGCCTCTCGTGGGCCCCCTCCTATCCTCAGTCCAGGGCAGCGGCGGCCCCAGCACCAGCCCACCGTCACTCCGCCTGGTCTGGGCAGGAATGCTGCCTCCTCAGTGCCGTGATGGAGTGAATTTCAGGATCTCTTCCCCCCAAGATACATAAACGGCCATCATCATATTTCATAGCTCGAGCCACTGAGAACTGTTGAATGTGTATTACCAGCCTACAGATGGGAATGTTTTCCTCTTGGAGCGAGGCCATGCTTTCTGCAAGAATTAAAAAAATAATAATAATACAGTCAAGGATCATTTAAGGTGTTCAGCACACAGGAAAGGAGCTGGGCCTTTCGGTGGGCTGTTTTTTATTGGTGTGGGGAGATGCAGGTGCGTTGATGCTGTTCTGGAATCATCTCCAGGTAGGGACGTGGCGCGGAAACAGCTTGGAATCAGGAGGAATGAGCTTGAAGGGGCAGAGAAAGCAACAACATCATAAAAGTATGAAGTTCGTAAAACTTAATTAAGGGCCTGGAAGGTTCTGGTTAGCTCTCGATGCTATTTTGGGGGTACTAATATATACAATGGCAGTGAGGTGTGGCATCTGGGGAAAAAGCAATATATTAATTCTCAGATCAATAGTTTGTGAAATGCCTTTTTGCTGTCCCAAGTGTGTGACTGTTCCGCTGATAAGGAATGATTTTCCTGGAGTCGGAGGCAGCAGGCAGGATGAGATTGCTCTCGGGAGGGAAGGGTGGAGGGAGGGAGAGCAGAGGAGGGGCCGTTTAAGAGACACAGCCACAGCCCCCCCCCACCCCAGTCCCCTCTCTCATTCCACCTCGCTCTCAGCGCCGCCCAGCACTGTCTCCACTCACAGCACCGTGACCGGGTCGAGGTGAAACCAGCTGCTGGCCGCTCCGCCGCCTCTGACCTTTCTCCGGGGCTCAGGCAGCTCAGTCTGCTGTCTATAAGTGAAATTTGGGGGGCGGGGGGCGGGAGGAAAATTAAAGTCTGGGAGTGTTGGTAAACATATCAGGGCCTCTTTGGAACACAACGGGAAGGGGCGTAGCAAGCAGCTGACAGTTTTGGGAATGGAACTGATTTTGTGAACCCTGTCCAGCTCTGCAGCCACGACACAGAGCCCTGGAGTTCATGTCCCTTCCGTTTCTAAGGTGCCAATTCAGGGTGGACCTGTCCCGAGAGGAGGCTTGTTCCGTGCGCCTCCCCCAGGCAGCCTTCGGCCCAAGGGCAGCTCCCTCTGTCACTCCAGACTCCAGCTGGGTCCCCGCCCTCCCTGCCCGTCAGTCCGCCTGGCTCTCCCCTGCCAGGAGCCCTCAGCTCCCTCCGTTTCTCCTTGTCTCTGCTCAGAGGGGAAGGAGGCGGGCAGACACGTGTGCATGGATGTGCGGGCCCCAGGGAGACGCTGCAGGCGCCAGGGCTCCTCCCAGCAGTCAGGCAGAGGGGACGGAGAGAGGATACTGAGGGACGGGCCAAGAGTTTTGGGCCATCCCTGCAGAAGCCCCTCTCTGCCGCATGCCCCACAAAGAGGCCTGAACCCTGGGCTTTCCCAGGCTGGTCCCGAGTCCCCTGGGGACATGGACCTCGAGGGAGAGGCTGTGATGGCACACGGGACGGCCCCACAAGGGAGGCTGCGGGCGGCCCTCCTGGGTGAGGCTGGGGTAGACACTCACCCACACCGAGAGAGAGCTCAGTGTCTCCCATGAACTCCAGCAGGGTGGGGGCAACCAGGCCAGGAAGACATTGTCCTGGACCCCCAGGGCCCAGAGGTCAGAGGGTTGGGACCCTGTGAGTCCCTCTCGGCCCTCCAGATCCCACTCTTCTCCGCCCCCTCAGACCCATTGTTGCAATTCCTTCGGCAACAAGGATCTTTGCCAGACACACCCCAACTTTTCTCACCCAGCTGCTGGTCCTTTTCCTTGTCCGCTGCATTTTTCTCTTACTCTCCACCCCATGTCTTCCTCCTCCTAGGATCGCTTTCCCGTGTCATCGCTGTGCATTCTCAGGGAATTTCTGTCTTGGGAAGTGCTCGGGAGGTCAGTTTCCCCGAGCCCCAGCCTGCCCGGGACTGTGCTCACTGCTCTCACACTGGTAGTCATGTGATTGGATGCAGAACTCAGCGTTTAAAGTCAAGTTCCCCCGAGAGTGCAGAGGTGTCACTTCGCTCCGTCCTTGCCTGGGGCCAAGCCAGCGCCGCCATCGCCATCGGGAGCCCAGACCCCACCTGACCCTCGGCAGGGCTCTCCCCGCACTCACAGATGTCAGGGTCTCGTCACCCGTCACCACTGCTGCTTCCTCCCTGAGCTGTCACAGGGACACCTCAGGGAGCAGATCCCTCGCTCCCCATCACGTGGGTTCTCTTGGGCACCCCCATTACGGAGAATCACGTCACTCTGGGTCCGACAAACACTATTATGCGTTCATGATGAATTCGTCCTTCTAGGCTCTCTGTTCCCGCCTGGAATGATTTTTCAATGTGCCGTGGTCTTTCTGAATTGATCACTCACGTCCCAAGTTTTCTCTCTCGTTTTCTGCCTCCTGGAGGGTTTTACCCCACGCTGGCTTTCCAGCCTGGGCCACAGAGGTGACACACCTCTTACTCTGGTCCTTCTCTGGATTTTATTTATTTATTCTATTATCTGGGGGATCCATTTGGAATTTCCATCGCCTCTCCTTTTCTCAGCCTGCCCATTTCAGAGCAATCTGCTCTTCTGTGGCTGTTGTTTCGAGGACACCGGTCAGGGGAGTTTGGGGTGCGTCCCACTGCCTTCCCAGCACTGCTACCCCCGCTCCTCCCCTGGGAGACGGTAGTTCTGCGTCCATGTTCTTTCACAGCACCAGATGCTGTGCGTGTGTGCGAAGGTCCACGTTGGCTGGCTGGGCTCTTGGGGCAGACGCGACGTCTCAGCAGGCCACCCGGACTCCAGGACAGCGCAAACCGCAGCCTGCGGCCCGTGTCCTCCCAACGCCAGTCCTCGACAAGACGAGAACAAAAGTCAAAACCGAGTGTTGAGAAACCTGTACAGCATGTTGATGTTGCCATGATAACCAAGCATGGTCAGGGGGCTACAATCCTGAGTATCTTTTTAAAAAATTCCATTTTCTAGTAAGTCACCTTTATTACATGTCATAAAAGTACGTGTATCACCAGTCTGTGATGGATTAGGAATTTGGTGAAAGACGGGGTGTAGGGATGTCCTTCGGCACAGCTGCTCCAGGGGGCTGGGAGTGAGAGGCCCTCACTGGCTGCCCCCTGCTGCAGGTCCCACCAGGCGAGGTCTCCCTGGGCCTCTGTGGAGTGTGGGTCCGTCATTTGCCAGAGTGAATGACGGAGGGTGTAGGCCATGGCTCACGGAGTGTCGCTCCAGAAGCAGCCGGCCCAGGAGGGGACGTACATTCCAATGCTGCAGCGCGCTGCTTCTACCCACGAATCACTGTCGCACCCTCGGAAAGCGAGGAGTTAGACGTCTCCACCCATCCCACATTGGAGGCCATCTGTGCTCAGACGGTTCCCAACGATGCACCTGAGTTTTCCAGTAACACGGTCAAGCATCCGTGTTTAGGTCTCAATTAATCACAATTAAATAAAGCTTAAAATTTGGTTCCCTATCACCCTGGGCACATGTCACCCGCAAGCACCTAGCAGCTGGGTGTGGCCTGCACCTGCCCTGCCGGATCACACAGTTTCGTGCGGCCACACCGTTCCGTGGGACCACAGCATTCCATGTCCTCGAAGGACTTCAGTGACGCAGAGTGTGCTCACTGCTGTCAAAAGTCACGCCGGGACACGGTTTGAATCTCTGCACGTTCCACCCCAGAACCCCTCCAGTTAACAATGCCCATGAGGCAGGGCTGGCTGGCAGCTGCCGCGCGCCGACGTCCTGGATCGCCGGGAGACGCGTGCCGGCCCGAGGACGCCTGACAAAGGAACAGGTGAGGGCATTGTGGTGAAGCAAATCCTCGGAACGCCCACCGTAGCACCACTGGCGGGATGCACAGGTGTTCACTCTTCGTCCCTCTTCCGGATGTTCCGAAATCCTGACTCCAGGGTGTTTGGGGAGGAAGGGACTGGTCTCCAGGGACCCACACCCACTCGTAGCCCTGTCACTGAATCTCCAGAGCAGACTCGCATGAGAGAAGCCAGACCTGGGGAGAACCTGCGTGCAGCTCCATGGGTCAGTGTTCAGACTCCGCAGGCGACAGGTCGGGCAGACCGCTCTGTGTCATCACAGGGGTCAGCTGTGGCTGTCCTGGGTGGGCAGTGGCAGAAAGGCAGAGGAGGGAGTCACGGGGAGCAAAGCCGTTTTTGGATACATGTGGTTTCACAAGGCGTGTTCACTTTGTGAGAATTCCTCAAGCTGTTGGCAGAGTTTGTGAGCCTCACGGCAGGGCACGCCTACCCTCCCCACTGCGAGAAGGGGGCCAGCGCTCCCTTCTAAAGCCACACAACCTGGTGGACAGGCCTCGAGAGCTGGGGTCGCTCCCGGACCCCGGCTGCCTGGGGATGAGGACCCGCAGGCTGTGGCCTTTGGTGTTCACCTCAGACCTCTCTCTGCCTGTGGTTCTTGGTTCTGGTGTTGAACCAGGGGTCCCCCTGCCTACCGACCGGAGTGCATCTGCACAACTGCCCCCTCCCCCAGACCGGCCGAGGTCTCAGAGCTGCCCGGGCTGGGCCCCAGGGCTGTTGGTCATCCATCTTCCTGCTTAGCTGTTCGGTTGATAGAATGGCTTTTCTCGAGGACTTAAACTGGGAGTCAGGAGGGTGAGTTCTCTGGCTGAGGGAGGGGGGAGAAAGGAGAGGTAAACTGAGGCAGAGTAGACCTGGAGGTCATTGACAGTGGAACCCAAGATTCTCTGGTGCCCGTTCGTCCATATTTTTACATTGATCCATGTGAAGCCCCGGCCCCTGCCGCCTACAGTGTCGGTGACAGACTGGCTTGCCCAGGGTCTCCGCCGTGGCTGCTGGGGGCAGAGCATTAGAATGTCAGCACTCGGAAATCACAGCTTCTCCCACGGGCCCAGGGCCCTGGGACCTCTGGTGGGACTGGTTGTGCTGGGGCCCCAGGCTATGGGTGAGGAAGGGACGCAGCCTCTGTCACCAGGAAGTTTCCAGGAAAGGCCCTTGGAGGCCTGCTGACCCCAGGCCAGCCCCAGGAAGCTTCCAGAACAAAGGCTTAGGCAGGGAAGAGGCCTGGGCTGTCCAAGGCTGCAGGACTCATTGCTCCCCACAATTCTGTGGGACCCCACCCCCAGAAGGGGCGTCCCCTCCCCAGGCCACATCTGAGCTCTGGCAGGTTTTCAGAGCTGGGTGGGGGCTGATGGCCCCAGGCGGGAGTCCCCCACCTGAGGCAGTGCCCCACCTGAGCCTCCCCCACCTCCCGCTGGGTCCACCAATCCCAGTCCCACATCCAAAATCCCACCCCAGGGCCCACCCCTACCACACCCACCTCATTACCGCCCTCCTCCCAAGCCTAGGACCCAAACTCCTCCCTCCCCCTCTTCCTTATCTCTTTTTCTAACCTTTTGCATTTTTTTAGTCTCATTTCCTGTCGGGTTTTGCATTTCCCTCCCCCACCCCTCCCAGTCTGTGACACACTTTCTCTCCTTTTCTCTCTTTTGCCTCTACCGGTCTCCTGTCTGACTCCTGCCTGGGCAGCGCACTGCCCGCTCCCGGCCCTGCAGCCCCCCCGGCGGGCAGGCGGGACTGAGGGCAGGGCTCCCGGGAGGAAGCCGGCGGCCTGCTCGGAGGAGGCGCCCCGCGGTTGGCAGAGCATGAGCGCCCCAGGTAGGCGAGGCAGCCGCGCGGGGGTGGGGGGACGGGGTGGGAGTGGGGGAAGGCGCTGGGGGAAAGGGCGGTGGTGGCTGGGGAAGTGACTAGAGTGGGGGAGAGGAGACTCGAGGTTACAGGGTTCCCAGCAGGGGGTGCCTGGGGGCGACGGGGCAGTGAGGGGTGGCAGAGGGCGTCTGGGAGTAGCCGGCTGGGCTTGCCCCGTGCTGGGCCCCCAAACCTCTGACCCATCTCTTTCCCCCTCACTCCGCTGTCTGTCCCCTTCCAAACGTTCTCTCTCTCATGCTTCCACCTCCCGTGTCCCCTCCGGGCTCCTCTGGGACCGTCTCTGAGTATGTCCATCTGGCAAGGTCCCCAGCCTCTTGGGGAGGAAAGGGATGAATAAGGGCCCAGCCTCGGAGGCCGATCAGGGCTCCCTCCCTGGCACCTGCCCCAGAGGGAGGAAAAGAATCTTTTCTAACACCTGAGAGGACAGGAAGTTTCCAGACCACAGCCAGGCCTGACTCAGAGGCTCCTGAGAGCTGGGGCCCCAGTGGGGAGGGAGGAGAGGACAGCCCCTCTCACAGGGAGTGGATGGGAGGCCTCGGCAGGGCCCACATCGCCACTGAAGCCAGACTGCGGGTGAGGTCACCTCCCTGGGACACTGCCCAGCCTGGAGGGCCTGAGGTCACCTCCCCGGGACACTGCCCAGGCTGCGGGTTGTGTGCAGGGGGGGGGGGGGATGGGACGCTCCCAGGGCCACAGGGCTGCAGCCGTGCTGAGGGGGCAGCCTGCCTGGTGGGAACGGGTTTGTCAGGGCTGCAGCGTCTGTCCAGGCTCCTGAGTGTCAGCCGGGGACCACCTGCGCTCGCTTGGTCTTGGACCAGACTGACCTGCATGCCCGGCCTTCTCTCACAGCCTCAGGTTTGTCGTTGATAAAACCTCTCCCGATGTGCAAAGGCCACCAAATTGCTAGGGAGGAGGGGGTCCCTGGTGCCCTCTGTGTGCACAGCACACACTGGGGTTCTCGCAGACACGGGACCGGCACTCCACGTCACGCTCTGTCCTTTCCGAATCTCCACTTCTGTCCACCCAGTGGCAGCTACAGAGTGATGGCTCCGCATGGGCGTGGGGTGACCCAAGGGCAGGGGGTGCCTGGCACCCCGCCTGCCATCCCAGCAAAGCGGTGTTATTAGCGCCGGTATCAAACCAAAGGCTGGGGGCCCACCAGTCCAAACAGCCTCGAGGCTGCACAGGATTGTCTTTTGTGTGACTTTTTAGACTGTGGTAAAACGCACACAATGTAAAAGTCAGCATCTCCGCCTCTGACCAGTGTCCAGTTCAGGGACATTAAGCACATTTGCACTGTGGTGTGAGTGCCAACACCGTCCACCTCCCCCTTCCCCCAAAGAGAATCCATCCGGAGAAGCGCGCACTTCCCAAGCCCTGCCCCCGGGCCCGGGCCCACCCTCGACTTTCTGTCTCTGCGTCTGACCACTCTAGGTCCCTCCTTTCAGTGGGATCACACCGCACATGTCCTTCTGCATCTGGGCGATGTCACTGAGCATAACGATTTCAGGGTCTGTCACCACCATAGCAGGTAGCCGAGTGTCCTTCCTTTTCAAGGCTGAGTGATCGTCCACTGTCCAGGTGGACCCTACGCTTCTGTCCATTCATCCCCTACGTGATCTTCTAAAATGACCTGCAAACCTAACTCTTCTTCTAAAGCTGGTGGCCCTTGTAAGAGTCAGTCCGTGGGTACCCTCTAGGGGACGCTGTGGGGGATGCGGAAAGAATGTGACACCCAGACGTCCCTAAGCAGGTCATACCCTGCAGGCCGAGTGTGCCCGGCCAGGGTGTGGCTCAGACCCCCAGTGGACGGAAGGGAATTTCGAGCAGAGAGGATGGGGGTGGGAGGCCAGCTGAGAGACGCTGGGGCCCCGAGGCCCCAAAGAGTTAGAGCTGCTTCCAGGCTGGGACGGTGCTATCTCGGCCATCTCCCAACTTCCTCCTCCGCTGTCCCACAAGGAGTTTGTCCGTCCCTGGAAACCAGACTTGCTTTGGTTTGGTGGTGGGGCGGACGGTGGAGGCTGAAGGCGCTTCTGTGCCATAGCTCCTGGCGCCACCTCATGTACAACAGGCCAGATGAGTCCTGACGTTCAGATGACCGGGGTGTAAGGGAGCATCGAACACTGAAGCCCGGAGCTTCCTCACATCAGCTGAAAAATGGCCTCTGTTCGGTTCAGCCTGGCCCTGTGCTCAGCCTTGGAGCTGGAGCCCCCTGGGAGCGGGGACGGGGTTGCGGGGAGATGGGGTTAGGTCCCCGCGGACCAGCGTTCCCTACAGGCCACCCTGACACAGCCTGGCTGCTGCTGTTTCGCACAACCAGAACGTGGAGATTTGTCTTTAAAACAAGTCAGGTCACGGGGAGAGTGCGGTAGGAGTTCAGCGCACCTCTTGGGTCTGAGGCCGGGGGCAGAGAGGAAGGTGCATTGCGCTGCGGCCGCAGGTGTGGGTTCCAGTTGCCACTGCTCACCTGTGCTCATTGCGTGACCTTGGGCAGGCCTGCAGCCGCTCCAGCTCTCGAAGAGTCGTTTCTCCCCAGTGCAATCAGGATGCTAATGTTGATCATTTTCAGGCTCGTCAGTTACATGAAGCACAGAATGAGAAAACACGAGATGTGACATATCATTGCCTTTGCTGTCATTCCCAAGGTCCCACCGGGGGCTGGCAGGCGGCCTCCCCAATCCGGCACGGTGGGCCCGGTCACCTAGCGTCCTGGACTGTGAGCCCAGCCTCCCAACGCCCCAGCACTGAGGTGAAGGGAAGCGTGCCCCGTGCCGCACTCTCCCATGGGTCCAGAACCCGTGGGAAGTGGCGTCCATACTGGAACAGAAAGAAAAGGAAAAAGCAACTTCCATGGAAGTCCCTTAAAACCACTTTTCTGCTAAAGAAAGCTTTTAAATAGGCACATTCACAGGTGCCAGTCCCCTCCTTGCGCCACGCCACTCCAGCAGAGCCAGCTCGTGGGGCGTCCCTGGCCTCCCGGAGCTGCTCCCGCTCTGGGTCAGTGGTTCTGATGGGCGGTGAGTTTCGGGGGGCAATCACTTGCGTTGTGATCTGCTCAAGCCTCGGAGGTTATAATGGTCACTGTCCGATTTGCAGAACAGGTGTCGATGGCCTGGTGGCTAGGGCTCTCTCTCCCCTGCCCTGGCCCTGGGGTCCAGCCCCCCCAGGCATGTTGATTGTGTCACAGTGCTTTGCCCCCCACCCCGGCTTGTAGTGTGAAAGCAGCTGCAGACTACAGCTGTTGGGTGGCCGGACTTGGCCAGGGGCGGACAACGAGCAGAACAGGAGGGGGCCCTCGACCAAAGATGGCTGACTCCGGAGTCAGGGATTCTACCCAAAGACAAATGCTTTAGAGGGGATGAGCAAAGAGAACTCGAACCCACCCACCTGCACGCCGCATTTGTGGTCAAACAGGTGGGAAACCATACAACAGGGACGCGCCCTTCTCACCCGTCAGACGGGAGAAGACCAAAAACGTTGATAACGCCGACTGGTGGCAGGGCGAGGGCAGCAGGCGCCCTCGTGCCTCGGGGGGACGGTGCACCCGGGCCAGCGTGGCAGAGGGACGCACCCTGGGGCCCAGGGACCCTGCTCTGAGAAACCGGGCATGGCTGGGTTCGCCCGCCTCCTTGCGCACCCCGGCTGTAACTGTTCCATCATCGTTTACCGTGGGGAGAAGCTCGAGCCACACAGACCCCCGAAGGGCGCGGTCCTCACAGCGGGATTCTGTGAGCCATTCACAAGATGCAGACGGGTCTGTCCAGGGCACGTACGGGGGTTTCTAGAAGGAAACACCGGCACTGAGAAGAAGAAACCGCTTCTGGTCGGATGCCTGGGGAACAGGGCTCAAGGGACCCGTCCGAGGGGAAGAATTTCGGTATTTGTGTTGCATCCTTCTCTCTGGTTCGTTCTTACTGTGAGCGTCTACCAGCTTTATGAGTAAGAAGCAAGCAGGAGAAGCAAGGTTGAGGAAAGAGGGGTCAGGGCGGGTGCCCCCCCAGTCTTCTGCTGCCAGCCCAGTTCTAGTGTCCCTGTTTCCCGCTGGAAGGACACATTTTCCTGTGTAGCAGCTTCTGGCTCGAGCCAGGTCCCATAAGAGAAACCCCAGGTCCCCGTGCTCCCGCTGAACAGCAAACCGGGTTGGTGAAGGAATCTCGGGATCGAGGCACGGCACACAGCGGGCTTCCTGAACCTGATGGGTTCTGTGGATGAGGCCCTCCCCATCCCGGTGCCCCCCCCCCCGCCTGCCCTTGAACCTCTCAGAAGCAGAATCACACACAGGCTTCCCCAGTCTCCAGCTTGGGCTTCCTTCATGTTCTGTGTGGCAGTCACCGGGGGGTTTTCCATCGCCGCAGGATCACATTGTACGAATCTGCCGCGATTTACCATCCTTCCTATAGCTGAAAGGGGTGGTGCTGTTTGCAGCGTGGGGCTACTCTGACAAAGCTGCCATGATCGTGCCCATAGAGGCCTTGGTGGCCGGGACCCGTGCTGTTGATCAGAGGGCCAGCAGACGCTCCGAGCCGGCATCATCCGAGGGCCGGGACCCGGTTGTTTCCATGGGTGAACGTTGGTACAAAGTGAAACCGCCTTCTACCAACACCGGTGCTTCGTTCCCTGCCTTTGAGCACGGTTTATGTGATTCATTGACGTTTTCTAAGAAGAAATGTCCTTTTTTAAAAGGGATTCAAGTACGGTTGGTTCAGGAGGAAACATTCAGTTGAATAATAATGATACCTCACACCTGTCTCCAAGCTTCCCTCTTCAATGCTCAGATGCTTTCAGAAAACCAACTTGTTAACCTCCGTGGGGCCTGGGGCACGGGGCCCATGGTCATCCTTCCTCGCCAGTGAAAGATGGAGGGCTCAGAGGTCGCCCACCTCGTGGGAGTTCTCCATCTTTGAAACGCGTGGCCTCCCCCTCGCTCAGGGGAGGCTCTTCCCCGGGGCCCTGGAGACACGTGGGTGTTGAGTCCCGGGAGGCTGGAGGGGGCAGAGGAAACCGGCTTCGGCAGGAGGGGCGGTTTTCTGTAACTGCCCCGAGTCGGAGGATCGCCACCAGCGGCCGAAACAGAGGGCGCTCGCAGCGAGTAGAACTATTGCTTTCCCTTCTCAAGTCTGCGGAGTGACGGAGCTACAGCTTCATCTCGAACCACAGTTGCAGTCTGAGGTCCCAGGGTTAGGGCTCCGCATTGAACTTGGGAGACACCGGCCGGCCGGTGACGGCGTTCCGGCTGGTCACTTTGAAAGTGTCGTCTGCCCTCTCCGTCCCCCCCATGGTGGCCTCCACGGCCAAGTCCGGAGGTCCACTCTCAGTCCTCACAGGGCCTGGCAGCATCACTGGGCACAGTCAACCCCTCTCTCCTGCTGGACCCGGGGATCCCGTGGCTGGGGGCCTCACGCTTTTCTTTCTCCCCATGTCTGTGGACACCCCATCCTGGTCTCTGTTCCGATTCCCACATGTCCCCAACCTCCCAGGTCAAAGATGCCTCGGGCCTCTCCTTTCTTCACTCTCCTTCCCAGGGGACACCGTCCGGTCTCGCTGCTTTGAAAGTCATCCCCACGCTCACGACCCCCAAGTGCATGCCTGTCCCCTGCCGGAGGCGCCTCTCAAGCTCTGGGCTTTAATGGACAGCTGCCTCGACGTATCTACCTGGACTCATAGGAGGTCCAGGACCAAACTCCGGACTTCCCACCCCACATCCTCTCTTCCATCCCACCCGGTGCTCTGCTTAACACATTAGCTGGTCCCTTGATTCCCCTCCCAGGGATACAGCCACGTCCTCGTGCCCAGCAAAGAAAGCCCAGGGGCCCCGGCTGGGCAGGGAGGAGTGTGGTCCTTGGGCCTGCCGGTGTGTCTTTTGGCGGGGACTTGCTTACCCTGCACGTGGGGCACAGAGCGAGCTGCGGGACGACAGGGCAAGTCCCTTCTCCCCTCTGGTCTTGGCTTCCTTGTACACCAGGTGCGATGCTGAGTCGAGGCAAAGGGCAGGTGGCAGGTGGGTTTTGTCGTGAGGGCCAGACCCAGGCCGGCAGGGACAACTGGCTCAAGAAGGGCCCAAGCTCCGTGAGGAGAGTCTATGATCGATTGCCCACGTCTGCTGTGGGCGTGAAACTGGAAATTGAAGCCTGGTGCCTCCGATTAGTCATCTCCGCCCTTGCTTGGCAGGACCGAGCACCCTCCAGCTTTAAAAAGCCATGATAGCACCGTGACCTTGAGCAAATCACTGTCCCAAGGTTTTGTTTCTTCCCGGGCGCGATGGAGATAAATAATGCCCGCCTCCCGACCACACCAAATTGCTCCGAGGAGCACGGGAGATAGTGGGTGAAAAACTGCTCTGGAAATAACAAAATGTTCTATAAATGGGAGGTTTTATTGTTATTAATTGACCTCGCTAGTCATAAATTCCTGTTAGTCACGCCTTCCTCTGAACTGTCTTACGGGGCTGGGCAAAAGCTTTGCTTTCACTTTGCCCTCCCTCTGGTGAGACGGTGGCACTCGGATGCTCTGGGGATGGATGGCGAGGAAGGGGGTCGCCACAACGCTGGGTGTGTGGGGTGCATTTCTCTGAACGACCCCCCCCCCCCACCAGGGGAAAGCGTGGTGCCTCCTCCAGCGCCACCTCCCTGCCAGTTGCGTGCACCGTGCAGCCTCAGCCTCAGTCCCCACCCCGTCCCAGTGCTTCTGCACAGAGGGTGGGGGAACTCTTCCCAAAGTGAGGTTTTGCATCCCTTCCACGGTCGTCCTTATTACCCCGATCTGTGGAGTCCAGCGAGTGCTCCGGGTGGGCAGCGGGAGCAACAGGCCACTGGGGGTTGCCCAGTGCCCCTTGGGTTCATTTCTGCCACAGGTACCTGGCTATCCAGTGGAGACAGCCAAGCACGTCTGCTTTTGTTACCTAGTGGGAAAAGAAAAAAAAAACCCGTGCCTAAATCAACAAGTCTGCTTTCTTCCATCGCAAGTGCCTCGGACGCCCCGTGTTTTCTGCCAAAATCCCAGACACGGTCTCTGCTTGCAGACCCTCTGGGTGTGAACTTGTCCCAGGGGAGCCATCCGTCCTCGAATGACTTGGTGAGCAAAGCTCTGGGGCATTTCTGCTCGCCGGTGGTGCGTTCTGAGTGGGATTCATTGCTCAGGCTCTTATTTATTAGCGAGTATGTTTTATTACAATGCGTTTCATTTCCTCCTGCCTGTGACTCTGGCTTTCTTCTTCGGCCTTCATCATGAACGATGTTTGGAGCGGTATGAAATGAGAAGCATTCAGAACTCTTCTAAGACTTGAAGGGTTGTTTTTTTTTCTGGTTTGATTTTTTTTTTTCTAGTGGCAGAAGAATAAAGGACTTGAGTTTCCTGTAGGACTGGAAACAGTGAATCAGATTTTTGTTTTGCTTCAAACCTGAACATCTCAGGCAGGAGCGGAGGGGCGCTGGACAGAGCTGATGGCTGTGTTTCGGGGTCGGGGGCGAGGCCCCTTCCAGGCAGGCCACCCACGGCACCCGGTCCGAGAGGGACAGAGAGGCTGCCTGAGTTGCAGCGCCGCGCAGGGCCGACGGGCCCTCACCCCTCCCCATCGCCTTTCCTGTTTCTCCCGTGGGGCTTGCAGCCATTCAACACCTGCTGTGATTCGCACGACAACGCGTGCAGTGGGCGCAGGCTCGGCCTCCCACCATCTGCGAGCCCTGGGATGAGCCACTGAACTTCTCTGCTCCCCTTGCCTCACCTGCGAGGCGGGGACAGCAGCGCCCTTCTCGCGGGAAAGTAAACCAGCTGCCGTGCGGCAAGTGCCCCCAGTGCCATGCACATCTCGTCCGGGGACATGTGGAATAACCGGTGCTCCTCACTGGAGGTGGGGCACCCTAGAGCACGCTCTGAAGGGTCCCCCCGAAATCTGAAATCCGGTGTGAGCCATCTGCCAAGCATGTGCTTACGTCCCTTTGTCTGGTCCTCGTACACGAACATCCATGACCACCATTATCCACGCACTCGTGGTCCCAGCGTCTGCCAGTCACGGGCCCTCCACTTGGTGCTCAGGCAGGAGGATGAAAAACCGGGCTCCCCACCCCAACAGGGCTGTAGTCCAGGGAGGAGGCAGTCAGCAGCAAGAGAAAGCATTTGTGGCGAGGAGGCCCCAGGCCAAGGCCGCCTGCCCCAGGGGCCTCCCAGAGTCTGGCAGCTGGAACGGGCCCGGAGAGGAAGGGGGCTCCTTGCAGGCAGAGAAGAGCCGAGGCCTTCCCGGCAGAGAAGCAGCCCGGCTGCAGAGCTGGGCTGTGCCCCTGCTGGGAAAAGTCCTGAAGCTGCGGGGCCAGGGGGAGGAGAGGCCCCCAGGAGCCCCCAGAGGCTGCCCGACAGAGGCAAAGGCTGTCCCGAGGGTGAGGGCCAGCTGCTGGGGGCTGGGGCGGGAGCCACCAGCCAAGGTAGGTGTGCAGGGTCAGAGGGCAGCGAGGAGAACAGATAGGAGGCCCGAGGGAGGGCCCTCCTCTGGGGCACACGGGCTCAAGGACAGGGTTCAATCATCATGGTGACTTTGCCGTCGTATTAATTTGTGGTGTGAGGGTGTCCCAGATATTTGCTTGGGACATTCAGGTGTTTAAACAGTATTGGTTGTTTATGCAAAGTGCCCAACAGAGTGGGCGCCCTGTGCTGCCCTGCCCTGTCCCTCTGGTCACCTGTGGTGGCAGTTCTCTCTCTCACGCTTTTATTGCCCAGAAGTCTGCTCTATAAATATTTCACGTTCCGCCGGCATGCCTGCTGATGGCTAGTGAGCTGGCAAGTCGGTCTGGGCTGTTGTGGGCGAGGCTGCTATGAGCATTCTTGTTCTCACTGTTTGGAGACACTCGTGTGCGTTCCCACCCAGGAGGGTCTCAGAGGATGCCTGCGCTCAGCTCTGCTGAGAAGGGTCCTGAGAGCCTGCACCAGCGGCGCCCCCATCCTCGGCGGGGGCGAGTGCCGGTGCCCCGCATCTGTGTTCACACTTGGTAGTGTCTGTCTCTTCATTTTAGCCACTGGTGGGGGTGCCAGCAAAACAAATACTTCTGAGGTTAAATTTGCGTTTCACTTAAGGCTAAGTCCGGCACCTTCTCACGTGTTGGCTGGCCATTTTGGGTCTCCTTGGGAAGTTTTCGCTTCAGTCTCCGTGTTGTCATGGAATTGCTGGAGTTCATACATGATGGGTGGGAGTCCTTTGTCAGGTAAATGGGTTAGAGGTACTTTTCTTCAGTTTATGGCTTGCCCTTGAACTTCCTTAATGGAATCTGCTGACGAACAGCAGGTCTCATTTTAATATGGGATTTTTTTCCCCTTACAGCAAACTCTTGTTTGAGTGCTGTTTAAGAAAGATAGGCTAACCCCAAGGTTCGTGTTTCTTCTAAAAGCTTTATTGTTTCATTTCTCACATTCGGATCCATAATTCATCTGGAATGGATGTTTCCTTTTAAATCTGCTTTGTTAAAGGATAATTTACACACGATAAACTGTACCCACTTTCAGTCCGCAGTGCGGACTTGGGATGGAGGTAGGCACCCAGGTAACCACAACCCCCATCATGATGCGGGCTGTTCCCAGTGCCCCACCACGTGGCCTCGCCCCTCTCCTGCCCAGGGTGTGGTCCGAGGGCCAGTGGCGTCGCCTCGCCTGGGAACTGGTTACACACGCAGGGCCTGGGGCCCCGGCCTGGACTCACTGAGTCAGAACCCACGTTTGAACAGGGCTCCCCGGTACTTCCTATGCATATGACAGGTGTGGCTACAATCCGAGTTCCTCTGGAGCAAGGTGAGAAGCCACAAATGCTGGTTCTGTTGTTATGAGCAGCATAGCCTGAAGCAAGGCCAAGGAAGCGATGGATTCTCGAGTTTGGGAACAGACGGAGGAGAGGAGGACTAAGCCGGGAACCAGCCCTGAAGTCATCCGGGAGTGGAGCACTGCCATCCCCAGCGGGGTGCTGCCCAGGGGAGCAGCAGAGCTGCCCCGCCCCGGCTGTCCCCACCCCTCACTTCCTTTCCCGGTGAGTCATCCCTCACGTCTCAGCTGGGGACCGGCATGCTGTGTCCCCCCACGTAAGCCCACTGAGGATTCCTGAGGATTCCTGCATCTCCAGCAGGCGGGACCCAGTTGAAGTTTCTTCTGGCTCTAAGAACCCGCAATAGCTTCTTTTCCAGAGGTGAAATCTGCACATCAGACTGACCGTTTCCAGTTCGCAGTGAGGAGGCATTTACTGCTGTCACGACATGCCGCCATCACCCTCGCCCAGCTGCATGCAGGTGTTCCGCATTCATGTCCTCCCGCCGCCTGGGCAACTGCTGACTGCTCTCCGTCTCCGGACGCCACATTTTGGGGTTTCACACGAGTGGTGCGTGTTCAGGGAGCAGACTCCCACCCCCAGCACCCTGGTTTCCTGGGCCTCCCTGCTGCAGCCTATGAGCCCCGCTGCCTCCTTGTGGCTGAAGAGCAGCCCGCCATGTGGATCCAGCACCGTCCATGCACCCAGTCAGTTCACCTGTGGACACACATTTGCTGTTTCCACCTGCCGGCTGCTGGGAGGGGCATTCTCATTCCCATCCAGATCCAGGGGCTGTCTGAGCCCCTCAAGTCGGGTCCCCGGGGTGTCGGGTCCCTGGGGGGCTGACTTAGGAGGGGAGCGACGGGGTCACTCTGTGTTTTACCTCCGGAGGGCTGCCAGGCCAGCTCCCAGAGCCACTGTGGCATCCTGCATCCCCACCGAGACTTCGCCTGTCCTCACAAAGTGCGGCAGAAGTTCAGAAGGGAGGCAGCGTGCCTAGGGGATGGGCCAGAGGGAGGGGCAAACGGGGCTTTGGTGGGATTGCAGGACCTGTGGGGGCTGCAGCGGAGATGGGGAGGGCAGCCAGGCGCCTCAGGTGGGAGCGGGTCGCCAGGTCCAGCGACAGCCCGGCTGAGCGCCCACTCTAGCTGGAGGTTTGCACGGTTGTTAGTGTGAAGGCCTTCAGCGGAGAGTGGCCTCGACCGGGGCCCCAGTCCCTGACCCCCATGCAGCTCCTCCGCCTCTGAGTGGAAGTCTGCTGTGAGAGGCAGGCAGGACAGAGTGGGCGGAGGGCAGGGGACCTCGTCACGAGGTCACTCTTTCATCCCGACCCCTCCACGGCGGAGGCAGGGCACCCGAACTGTCATCCATTGGCTTCCAACTGTCATCAAAGACATGTGCCGGGTGGGGAGGACAGGAAGCTTCAGTCGAGTGCCGTTGGAGCGGGGGCCGGCCAGCTCCTGCTTCCTCTCCCTCTGGCTTTAAAGTGAACTACGGCGGTTCCCACAGTGGGTCGGGCACCGCCAGTCCTCACCAAGTGAGCTCAGTGCCACACCGGCGCAGCACTCTGCAGTGGCGGGAAGGGCGGCGAGGAGGACGGGGACAACACAAAGCTTCTGCGGGCAGCCCCCCAGCAGTGGACCCAAGGGCCAGTGTGGCTTCGTGGCAGGGGTGGGAGTTGGGCGCCATTGGAGGAGGGAGGGTCCGAGGGGCCCTGTATTAGTGCCTCCGGCTGCCACGCCCAGCACCACAAGCTGGGCAGAGTCAGCCACTGAAATTTATTTTTTCTCAGTCCCGGGGCTGGGGTTCTGAGATCAAGGGGTCAGCCAGGCTGGTTGCTCCTGAGGCCTCTCCCCTAGACGTCTAGGCGACCTTGACTTCTAGAGCACCTGCTCCCTTGTCCTCACATGGCTGCCCCTCCGTGCCTGTATTTTAATCTCTTCTTACCGACACCAGCCCTGAGGGGTGAGAACTCAATCCAGTACCTTCATTCTAGATCATCGCTGCCTCAAAGACACAGCCTCTGAGCACTGTCACATCTTAGGTTCTGGGAGCCAGGACACCCACACGTGCATTGTCAGGGGAAACAGTTCAGCCCGCAACACCCCCTGAGGGACTTCTGCTCTGGCATGGCCCCCACGCCAGCCCCTGCCCTCACCAGCGAGGCCGGTCCCCCAGTCTGGCACGGCTTCCAGACCCTGATTGTGGAGCCGGCCCGGGGAAGTCAGCCAGTGCGCGGAGACTGAGGCTTAAGACAGCGAGCATGCTTAGGTGCAGACTGCCAGGCCACATCCAGGAATCTCACGCCACCCTGGCGGCCCCTTTAATTAAAACTCATTATCTCTGGAAACGTGGGTGATTCATCCAGTCTGCAGAGCAGACAGGGGTGGCCCCTACAAACTGAGCTCTGAGAACACCCACCTTCCCAGTCTGGGGTGTCCCGGCCTGACGACCCTGGTGGGCGAGGAGGAGGGCCCCGGAAAGGTAAAGTCTGTTCCCACGTGGCAAGCGGCAGGTCTGGAGGGGGCCTTGTCCTCCCCTCCCCTCCCTGTCTGCGTCTTTCCTTCCTGCCCGTGTTCACCGTGGGCAGCGCTTTTACTCCTCTTGCCGGCCTTTCTCTGTCCAACAGGCACCGCAGGGAGGCAGCATAGCTCCTGGGGAGGGAAGCGTCTGGGTGTTGGAGCGGTGGGCTGGGGCTCCTCCCACCCAGCCTCTACCAGTCGGAGCCTGGGGACGTGGCAAACGCCCCCTGAGCTCTGCCCCCTCTGCGGGGGGTCGTGGCGTCTACTGGAAACGTGAGTTCAGGCGGTGCAGGGAGCGGCTTTTGGCCTCCTCCCCTAGCACCCAGCAAGGTAACAGCTCGTCATGGTCTACGGTCCCCACTCCCTCCTCAGCCCTCTTTTGGGTTTTCACGGTGGTCCCCAGCCCAGCCTTCTCCCTGGATAGCCGGGGAGGACGCAAAACTTATGGTACCGACCACGCCACTCCACTCGGTCTGCTGAACACACAGAAGATCGGCTCCCTCTGGCGCGCAGTCCTTTGGATTTTGGCACTAAAGTGGATTCAAGCGACCAGCATAGTCTGGATGCAGAAACAGCCCCGTCCCATCCCCCCCAACAACTCCCTCGGGCTGCTCCTTCCTAGCGCCCACCCCTCCCCGGCACCGCTGCCACTGTGTTCGGACACTGGCGTCTTCTGTTTCAAGAACCTCGTGGCAGCGGAATCCCCGCCCCGGGGAGCCCTGTGAGTCCGGCTTCCCGCGTCCAGCGCACCGTCTCTGAGATTCATCCGCGTTCTTGCGTGTCCCCATCACCGGCTCCTTTGATGGCCCCGCGGCATCCACGTCGCGGTGCACAGTGCCTGCTCCCAAGCAGTGGACATGGGGGTTGCTTCCAGGTTTGGGTGCTCAGGCCTGGAGCTGTTAGAAACATCCGTGTACCGGCGTTTGGGGGCACATCCGTTTTCATTTGTCCGGGGCCAGTGCCTGAGCGTGGCGTCGCTGCCTAAGTCTGTATTTAACTCCGTGAGAAACCGCCGAAGCCGCTTTCCAGGGCAGCGTGCGCAGCTCTGCCATCCGGCCAGCAGCCGCGTGAGCCGCCCAGCGGCTCCACCTCCTCCCCGGTGTTGGATCCGGCGGAGTGTTGGATGCCGGGGGTGCCGCTGGGAGTGTCGGGGTGTGGTGGAATCTCATCATGGCTCACTCTGCCCGTGCCCCGCGGCTAACGAGTGTGATGCATTCGTACGTCCTTCTGGTAAAGCATCTGTCCAAGGCTTTCGTTCATTTTTAAATTGTGGTTTTTTCCCGCTTAGCACTCACTTTTCGGCCCCTTTTATGTTCTGGGTACAAGCTCTTTGTCGGACAGGCGGTGCGCAGGCCCTTCCCCATCCGGGGCGGGTCTTCTCCCCTCTGTATCCAGGTCGTGGGCCCAGCGGCAGCGTTGTTAGTTCTCAGGAGGAAGTCCGATTTGTCCGCTTTCCCTCTCACCGGCTGTGCTCTGGTTGTGTCCAAGAACTCTTTGTCGGAGCCGTCGCTGCAAATGTTCCTGTTTTCTCCTAAACGTGTCGTTGTATGTCTTACACTTAAACACATGATCGACGTTGAGTCTGTTTTCACACGAGGTGGGGGGAGGTTGACGCTCATTGTTTTGCTCATAAGATGGATTTCCGGGTAGCCCGCCACGAGTCACTGAAAAGACTGCCCTCCTTCTCCAAGTAGCGTTTGAACCTTTGTCAAAAAACAAATCACCCTGGCTGGTGTAGCTCAGTGGATTGAGTGCAGGCCTGTAAAACAAAGGGTTGCTGGTTCGATTCCCAGTCAGGGCACATGCCTGGGTTGTGGGCCAGGTCCCCAGCTGGGGGCATGTGAGAGGCAACCACACATGATGTTTCTCTCCCTCTCTTTCTCCTTCCCTCCCCCTCTAAAAATAAATAAATAAAATATTTTTTTAAGAAAATCAACTAGCTGTACTTCCGTGGGTTCATCTCTGGAGTCCACTGTCTGTCCCTTCACCAGCGCCGTCCTCTGTTGACTGCTGCAGCTCTGTAGTCGTTTCAAAATCAGGTTTTCCAAATTGTTTTGACTATTCTAACGCCTATGCATTTCCGTGTAAGTTTTAGAGTTGGCTTGTCCCTGTTAGAACTCCTGCCGTGACTTTTACTGGACCTGGGTCAAGTGCCGGTGCAGGGTTAGCAAGGTCCACGTCTCCGCCATGGAGAGTTTTCAGATCCGCGAACACAGCACGCCTCCCGCTCGCTCACTCCGCCTCCGCTTTGTCCGCAGCGTCTGTTCGGTACACAAACCCTGCGCCTGGTTGGGTACACTCGTGCCTGAGTGTTTTGTTTTGTCTTCTCAGAGCTCTTCAACACAAACCAGGGTGCTCGAGAGAGCAAGAGGCAGCGCTCTGCATCGATTGCCCAGGGTGGTCCGGGGAGAGGTGGGGAGGGGCAGCGGGGAGGGCCCCTGCCGTGGATGTCTTTCTTGAAGCGTGAGGCTCAGGCTGGACACCAAACGCCCAGGGGCATCTGACCCTCATCGCTTACAGTGGGGCCCTCACCTGTTAGGAACCGGAGACGGTACTCTAAGTATTATGAAGTAGCCAAAGACTGTATCAGTGTTTGGATCTGTTTTATACTTTATTTATTCTTTTATTTTTATCCTCACTTGAAGACATTTGGTCATTGTTTTTAGAAAGGGGGGGGAGAGAGAAACATCCATTTGTTGCCTTTCATACGAGCCCTGATCTGAGATCGAATCCACAACCCAGGCACGTGCCCTGACTGGGAAATAGAACCTGTGACCTTTCAGTCTGCAGGACGACATCCAACCCACTGGACCACCCAGCCAGGCCAATATTTTGTTTTTCTTCTTTCTAAAAATTCATGCCTGAAAACATTCTTTTAAAATTCTTGAGGACTATAGCCAGAGCCGTCGTCTCTCTGACGAGCATGTCATCGCCCCGGGTGCCTCCTGCAGAGAACAGCGCTGAAGGTTAGGTGCATTGCTCACCGGACCTCTTTCGAGGCACAGGAAAATGTGCTGTAGTTTGGGGGCATCACACACCTTTTTCCTTTACTTGAAAGTATGTCTTGGAGCTCTTTCTGCATCAGTACAAACCCCACCCCATTCGTGACACCTTCAAGGTCTTCACCAAGGCAGGAGAGCACCGAGTT
Organism: Tonatia bakeri; assembly: GCA_004024845.1. Lineage (NCBI taxonomy): Eukaryota > Metazoa > Chordata > Mammalia > Chiroptera > Phyllostomidae > Tonatia > Tonatia bakeri. Next base: position 512,260 of record PVIA01000097.1, read on the forward strand.
TCATGCAGTCAGTCCCATTGTCGATGAGCATTTAGGATTTCTTCCGGTCCTGCTCTTCCTCAGCAGCACACACCTCCGAGCAGAGAGGGGGCTGCATGTCCCTGTGAGGCGCCCACACGGAATTGCCCAATGCAGGGTACATGCGCTGGGTCACAGGGATATTGTTAGATTTCCCCTCAAAATTGGCTGGACAGTTTATATTCTCACCAAGACAATGTGAGAGTATTTTTTTTCCTTGTACCTGGGCCAAAACTTTGTACTACCAAGTCTGAAAACTGTCGCCACTCAGATTGCCAGAACATGCTGACGGTAATGACAACGATGCTCACGGACGGCTGACCGTGTCCAGGGCACGCCTGCACGAGCTCTGATGATGTCCATGGGCTCACGGACCCCATGACGCAGCCCCATGGTGACCCCGCAGGGTGGGGTCCCTTGTCGGTCCAGCTCCACGGTGGAGGAAACTCAGGTGCAGAGCAGATTCTGGTCATCAGGACTATGCCCTCGATTCCCCCGAGCCTGATCATGGATGGCTTCAGGGTCACGGTCGCAGAGACCCCCTGTGCGTGGCCTGTGGGTCGTCTTCCTTCTTTCCTTTCCTACCACGTTCCTTGTCTTGTTGGTGCTCTGCACAATTTTTATCTCCCGTGTCGCGGGTGTGCTCCTGGCCCACGGCTCACACTTCTAACTCGGTCGCGCTGGGTCCCGTTGTTTGCTGTAATTATGTTGGGCTCCGAGGCATCCAGGGTCTCCCTAAGGACACTGGCTGACTGCGCCCTGCTTAGGAACACTTTCCTGTCCAAGACTCTGGGCATGTTTTGAATTCATTTCTTCTAATGCTTTTGGAGTTCATTATTTATTTTTTAAGTCATTCATGTATGCTGAACTTATTTTTGCCAAGGGGCCCAATTGGAATATTGGTTTCTCCAAATTGTTAGCAAATCATCCCAACGGTCACTGAATACTGCCTTTAGTCCTCACGCTGACATGCCGCGCACCCTGGCTGCACACCAGACTTCCACACCAGACTTCCACACACAGTCAGGCTGTTCACTGGATTGTGTCCACCGATCTGATTGTCTGGCTGTGGACCTTGATGGCCTGTGGTTCCGCAACATGTTTGAATAGCCAGAGAGATAGACGTCGTCTTGGGTTTAGCCACCTTGCTGAACTCTCGTTAGTTGTAGCAGTTTATGGTCTCGTTGTTCCTTTTAAAATATTGTTTAATGTATGTTTTTACAGTACTTCTGGTGTGTAGGTTGGAGATGGTATTCCTTTGTAATTTTTTTACTTTTATATTATTAGCAGCAGAAATACCGTATGTTATTTCTGCTTTCCATTGCTGCTTGAAAGTTCTTCTGTAGCTACTGCGTGAGGGTAAAATGTCCATGTGTCCTTGAAACCAGCCTGTCCTCTCCAGTATTGGGCACAGAGTTCTGTTGATCCTTTAGAGCAAACGTTAATTATCTTCGCTCCTCTGACCATACGTACGATTTGTCCCCTTTGTGGGGGCTTCATGAAGTCTCTCGCTGGGACAGCGACTTTGCCGGTTTCTTCCTGCCTGTCTCGCGGTTCTGCTTCGCGAGCGTCGGAGTCGGGCTGTGAGGCCCAGGGACACTCGTGGGGGAGCGGACTGCTCTTCTCAGCGTAGAACCTTCCTTCGCCCCTTCTAGTGTTTTCCCCTTCAGTCCATTTTCCTGTTAGCCCCTCTCTGTTCGCTGTAGTTTTTGATGCAATGGACTTAGCATTTAATATTCTTAATCACGGTGACTTGGATTTCCCATCACCTTTTTAGCTTCCTGCCTTGTGTAGAATCAATCAGGTCTTTGTTCCGTTTTTCCTGCAATGGTTTGCTCATCACTGTTTCCTGTCGATCTTCTGCCCGGCTGTTGCCTCCCTTATTGAGAGGGGTTGACAGAAGCCTCCGACTGTCACAGTAGAGCGATTTCTCCTTCTAACTCAGCCCATTGTTGCGTCGGACACCTCAGGGGCTCTGTCTTTCAGTGCGTGTATGTTTGTAATTGTTATAGTCAATGGATTTATTGACCCTTTCAGCAATGTGAAACGTCCTTCTTTGTGCCATAACAGTTCCTACTTAAACTCTATTTTGGCTGATGTTGGGGTAGCCACCCAGCTCTCTTTGGCTACCATGTGCCTAGAATATCTCTCTCCCGTCTTTACTAAGACCCCTAATAATGACCGCAGTGTCACTTAACCAAGACCGTACCTTCAAGGACACTTCCATTCTGAGAGACAGGTGTTGGGGCGTCAACGTGGGTTTGGGGGACACAGTTCAGATCCCAGCAGGCAGGACCATTGTTTCTTACGTCCTGTGTCTCCCCCTCGGGATGTTCTCCCTTCTGCTGAGGGGCATTGTTTGGTGGTGGTTTCATTGTAGGTCTGTGGATGGTAAACATTTTAGTCCTTGCATGTGTAAATGTGTGTGTGTGTGCGTGTGTGTGTGTGTGTCCCTCCTTCCCTGGGGTCCCTGTTTAGCCAAACATAGAATTTTAGTTTGAAAATTATGTTTCCCTGGAACTCTGGGGATACCACCCCACGGCCTTCTCCATCCAGGGTCGCACTGGCTGGCAGGACCCTGTTTCTCGTGGGCGGCACACATGGGGTCGACCAGCCCTCCAGATTCCTTCCCCCCACAGCCTGGCGTTCCCACATCGATCGCCACGGGATCCCTCCTCCTGCCGCTTCCTGGCGCTCCGAGTGCCCTTTTCAGGGGGGACTCTCACCTTTTCCCAGTCCCGGAACTTTTTCCCAGGCTTTCTCTGAGCTGTCTCCCTCTCCGTCCTCCATGTTTCCTCCTCCTGGGTTGCCTGCTGGAGGAATGTTGGGGTGTCTGGCCCTCTCTTCCGTGTCTCCTGACCCTCCCTTTAGTCCTGCCCAGCCCCCTTGTCTGGGTACCGAGAGAACCACTCAGTTCAGCCTCCCAGCCCAGTAACCCGGCCCCAGGCTCTGTGCGTCCTGCACACCCAGTCCACCCGCTGGCTTCTGCTCCAGGGACGCTTCAGATCTCGGGGGGCTGGTTGGGCCGGGGTCTCTTACACCCTCCTGAGGACATTCCGTGTGCCTGTTCAAGTGATTTGTTCTGCTACTCCCTCCAGGAACAGATCTCTGGTGGGGGGTTCTGTTTGTCACATTTGGCTGTTTCAAATGTCGTGCCTCTTGGTGAGGAGACAGAACCCACACTGGGTGTTCTCCACAACCCGTCTGCCACCACTGCCTCTGTTACTGGCAGCCTTTCGTGAGAGAGAGAGAAAGAGGGAGAGAGAGGACCCCAGGCATGTTGGGGAGCAAGGTGCTTTTCTTAGCTCAGAGGTCCCTGTTCCCTGCCCAGATGCTGCCCCGGCTCTTGGACCACCAGGCCTGTGGGAAAACAGCACTGTGGTTTGCAGAGGGTCAGCCAACCCAGTGGCGCCGGTCCCTGGCAGGATTCTAATTGTCACCTCAGGGTCACTCCTGCGTCTGGCACTTTCAAGCTTGGAATTGGCCCTTTCCGTTTAGACTTAGGTTTTCTCTTACAGTCCTAAAAAAAGACTCCCCTGGGCTGGGGGCAGGAGGGGAGGGAGAACTGCTTCGTGCCCAGCTGTCCTCCGCCATCTGATCCTACATTATTGTTTCACACACCTGCATTCCATTATCAGGTCACTCGGAAGATACAGTGGATCAGAAACCCAAGGCTTTCTTCCCTTTTTCTTTTCTTTTCCCCACAAGCCCCAGCCATACCAATTCTCCCCTCTCCTGTCCTTGTAGATATATATTTTAAGGCGCATTCTGAGCACTTTACTCCAGTTTTTATTGAATTCCATCTGTGGTTTGGGCCTTACCTTCATGCCTGTTGGATCCCTTTGAATAATGACGAGTGCATTTATTACAGCCACTGTGTCCTCCAACACTGTGGGACGTGACACTCTGCAAAGACTCTTCTTTCTGTCTCCGCCGACCTCGCCGCCGGAACCGGGGCACCTCGGGGCCCAGCAGTGAGCTCTTGGCCTCCTCTCGCAGGGGGCCCGGCCCCGGCTTCATCTCTTTATTCCGCCGCCGCCGCTGCCCGTTAGATGATGCTGTTCGACAGCCGTGAGTTCCCCGTTAGGAGAGACGGTCTGCCCACACGCTGTTATCTTACCCGCAAGGTTATCACAGAAAGTCGGTCGGAAGCTCGTGCAGGATGTGCTGTTGAGCCCGGCAGGTCAGTGCACGTTGCCCGCCTGCCGGAGTTTCTCCAGGGAGGGACTCGAGGCAACCTCCCGGGGGAGGGTGTGGAGTTCTGCGCACACACTCCCTCCGACGAGGAAGTGTCTGAGTCGAGGACTTGCGATCTGACTCAGCCCACCGCCTGTGGCAGAGGGCGGGAGTTTGATCTCGAAGACCAAGAAGGGCCTTGCCCCAGCTGCTGACAGGGCTTCCTCAGACTATCCAGCCCAAGCCCAGGCCCCTGCATTGCCCATGCTCCCTGCCCAAGCCCAGCACCACCCCCCACTACCACCTGGAAAGGGCCCAGAAAATGCCATCCTCTAAAATTCCACCTGACAGTAACTGAGGAGAAATGAAGGACATGGCCCCCAGCGCAGGCCACCCACCCTGAAAGGTGAATGGAGCTGGGTTGCTGGAGAGATGGGTGCCACCCTACACCCCCTCAACAGACACCGAGCTGACGTGGAGCTGGGTGCACCACTCTGTCACAGCCACGGCCCCGTGGCGGAAGGGGGCGTGCTTCCCAGCAAACAAGGGTGGCCTCATGCTTCTCACCTGCGCCATCCTGGGAGAGCGCGCCTGAAGCCGCAGGCGAGTCCCCGCCTTGAGAACAAGCACAGGAAGTCCTGGCGTGGACACGAGTGCGCCCGCCTTCTCCAGGTGGATGGACACAGGCCCTGAGAGGCGGCTTCTCACAGCGCCCGGCTGGCCAAATGGGCCGCGTGGTTTTTCCATAAAATAGAAGACACATTTTTCATGTCCACCAATAACTGCACTGATTTGGGCATTTTGAGTATGTTGGCTGTCTCCTGCACGACATAATGTTGATTGTTCTCAACGAATGTCTCGATTTGATCGCTGTCAACTTCGACTGGTCTACCCGACCCAGGATCATTGTCCAGCGAGAAACCTCCAGCACGAAACTTCGCAAACCACTCCTGACACGTTCACTCAGTCACAGCCCCTTCTCCATACATGGCACCCATCCTTGTTTGGGTTCAGTGGCGCTTTTACCTTTCTTGAAACAATAAATCATCACATGCCAAAAATGCTTATTTCCTTCCATCTTCAATATGAATGAATTTTCTTACAAAAATTCACCCATTTTGAGTAAGTTTATTTTTTAAATGCACGCTGATAGGACAGCTGTCACCCTACAATCTAGCAAAAGTGTTTCAAGCAAAGCTAACGACAACTAAGCACTACTAGAGCCACCATAGGAAAAAAACAAACAAGCTTTTTGGCCAACCCCGTATACCCTGGGAGCTGCTTCATGAGACAGGGGTTCGGTCAAACCGGTTGGGAAAGGCCGCCCCCCGCACCTCCCCCAGGACGGTCACGTGAGAGGCTCTGAGAGCCCCTGCAGGCTTCTGACACTGTCCCACGGCCCCCTCCGTGACTTTTTTTTTTTTTTTTTTTTTTGGCTAACTGCACTCAGAGGGAAATTCTGACCCTAGGAACCCAACTTCCCTTACTCTTTTTGAACTTGTCTGGTGGGCAGGTAGCCTGCTCCTTCACTCTTGTCAGAACACTCAAGTCACTGCCATCGCATCTCTTGTCTCGATTTCCTAGCACGGGTTTCTTATACATTATATATTTTGCACTGACATCCCCCACCGCACTGCAAGCTCCTCGCAGGCAGGCTCACACCGACTCTCCTCTCCTCTCTGAAGTCAGTGCTGAGCCACACCCAGCACACAGTAGGTGCTCTGCAGGCTTTATTTCGGTCTCCCGGGGGCAGAAATCTCTGCGACGCACAGGATCTTCACTGAGTGCCCTGAGCTGGGCCGGAGCTGAGCTATCCCTGCGCGGCAGTCCTCTTCCTGGTGCCCACCTCCCACTGGACAGCGCTCCGTGGAGACGCTGGCCTGTCCTTTCCACGCCTCTGCATGGGCCGTTCTCCCTGCCAGGACCCCTGGCCCCAGCCCTGGATTAGGTGGCTCCTTCTCACCATTTGGGCCTTGAGTGAAGACTGACAGGCCGTCCCTGACCACCTCATCCACGGACCCACTCCTCCAAGCAACCTGCAGGGCCTGCCCGCACCCGGCTGAGTCGCTCTGGGCACCGGCCCCACCTGTCCCGAGGAGGGATCTATGGGCTCCCTCCTCCAACCACATGTACCACGTGATGAGTGCTCTGCTCTCTTTCACGTCCGCTCACTTCCCACAGCCTCCCCGCAGCCCCGGAGGCAGATGCTTGTCCCCTGCATTTCACAGACGGGGAAACTGAGGGGCCCCGACCCCGGGGTCAGCTTCAGCACCCACCAGTCTGGCAGAGTCGGGGCAGGGGCCATGCCTGTCTAGAGTCCCCACTGGGCCCAAGTTGGTGCCAAATTAGTATTTGTTAATAGTCCGAATGTCCATCAACAGAGGAAAGGCAGCTTAACGTGGGCTGCCCATGCCGTGGACAGTCTGCGGCCACGAGGGGCAGTGAGGTGCCGCGGCACGTAAACGAGCTGCAGATCACCATGCTGAGGGGGGAAGCCAGGCACACAGGGCCCCATATCCTGTGACTCCGCTGACACAGGCCGTCCACGGGGGGCCCACAGAGACAGAAAGCAGGTCAGGGTGGCCGGGGCTGGCGGGGCGTGCAATGCCCATGTTCTGGAATCACACGGCCACACAGCCTGTGAACTCGCTGAAACACACGGAGTTGCACACCTGGAACAGTGAGTTGTATGGTATGTGTACGATGTGTGATGTCTGTTAAAGTAAGCACTTGTGCAAACACGGTGCTGGGGGAGCGGATCCTTGAGGAGGTGAACGTGGACGCTCAGCACTCCCGGCCCACCCCTGCCTCCCTCGGGGAGCCACCCGGAAGGGCTGCCCACAGATGCCGGGGGACGTCGCCCCCAGCCGTGTTCGTTGCACATTTTTGCACACCTGCAAATATGGTGGGCAGTTTGCCAGACGTCACGTCGCTGCGCCAAGCATGACAGAGAGGGTCCCTGACCCCTGGGGGTCTGCCAGGCAGACAGGCAGCTACGCAAGGAACCCCGGGGCAGGGCCTCCTCACCGTGAACTTGGGTAGAAGCAATTGCACCTTTATTCTCACGGACTCTGACGACTATCTAGCACTCCCTTCCGATTACTCATTCAGAGGACACACACCGCAGTGTCAGCGGCCCTGGCGCTCCATCGCCAGCAGGGAGCAAAACCGTTCTCACCGCGGCAACGTCTCCACATGTTGTTTGCTCAGCCCCCATTTCAAACCCTGGGGGGCGTCCAGCCAGTGCCAGGCAGGGGGGGATGCGTGAGAGTGTCGCCGTTTTAAATGACCGGATGACTCCGTTTCGGCCTCGTGGGTTCCCTGTCCCCTTCCATGTGTCCTGTCATGTATTTAAAAACAGGATTCTGGAAATAGTCCCAGACACTGAGTGGATTTGGAAAAGTCTGGAAGCACCGCCCTGGGGGAAGGGCACCGTGCACTGGAAACATCCCAGGTGGTTCCTGCAGGGGTAACAAGGGCAGGAGCAGCCGGAGGGCAGCAGGTGGAGGCCCAGGTGGCAGTGGGAGCCCTGCTTACCAGGGGCGACCACTGGGCAGGATGGAGCACGACGTAGCCGGCCCTCAGCCGGCCCGAACCAGTGTGAGTTGCCATGCTTTGGGTGGAGGGCAGGTGGGCGGAGTTCTGCAGTCCTGGGAACAAGGACTACATCTTCTGAAGGAGAAGATCCTTCTAACTAGCTCTGGACGGTCGCGCGGGTCTTGGAGGACAAGCAGATGCAGGAAACTCCAAGGAACTTTCTGAAATGTGCATTGGGGGCTGGCGAGCCCTTCTCAGCCCATCTGGAGTAGGGGGCACGCTCGGCAGTGTAGGGGAGCACTGAGCGACATAGGGGTGCACTCAGCATCAGGGGGTGGTGACAAGTGGCTCCCAGCTCCTGCGAAGGAAACAGGCAAAGGAAGGCACGTTACGAATGATGTGTCAGCCAGAACTGTAAGGTTCTTGGTTTTACTAACCTGTGTCACAACCTTAATGTTACTTAAATGTGGTTGGTGGTGTTTTTATTATGGTTTTCCCTTCTTTCCCCCACGGCTGCTAATATTTTGTGTCTCGGCTCCCCATTTTCTGTTGCCACCCATTATCCATTACTGTCACCACCCCGCCAGGATGTCCTTGGAGGGGACTCTTAATGGAGCTGTCCCGGTTAAAGAAATTCAATGTGATTGAACTGCAGCAAAGAATCAAACTCCAGATCCCCGAAAGGGATGAATGATAACGAGGTATTGGAGCATATTGCTTATTTATTACTGGCAGAAGGCAGGAAAGCATTAGCATAGAAAACGCTAGAAATTAATCACAGCTGGTGATAGGAAACCTGAAAAAGTCACCTCCGTCTTGTTATTCCCAATGTGTCCCCCGGTCCCCACCGTCCTTCCCCGATAGGCTTGCCTCCAAGCTGGCCTGCCCCAGGCGCCGAGGGGACGGATTACGCCAGAGAAGTGGTGACTCTCATGTCGCCTGGTGTTTAAAAGAGGGTGGTGGCGGCGGATGAATGTCTGCGAGCTGACCTAGATTCCAGCCCTGGCCCACCACTCGCTCGCTGCAACCTCAAACAAACCCCCCATTATCTCCAGCCCTGGGTCTCCAGCCCCCGTCGTCTCCAGCCCGTCCAGCACACTGATTCTGAACCCTTCCTGGCAGAGTCATCCTGGGGGTTAAATGAGCTGCTGCTGGTCCCTGTCTAGTCCCGTGGCTTATGGTGGCTGTTGGGGACTGACAAAAGGGCACAAGGCTGTGTCACTCTGTATGCTATCGATGGGCCAGCATCACACAAAAATGCAGAGTCCCAGGCCCCGCCCCTGACCCCCCACCCCTGGGGAGACAAAGGACATGAACGTTTGAGAAGCCCAGATGCATGTCCTTGTACACACAGGACAGTTTTTACGGAGCCGGAGAGAGGGCACGTGTGTTACCCCAAAGCCAGTAAAGAGGTTCACTCACATCGAACACATTCATGGAATATTTGCATGGGAAGGTGCCTGGGAAGTCCTTGAATCCTCCTCTTTGCAGATGAGGAGACTGAGGTCCCAACGGGTGAAGCATTGGTGCAAGGCCGCAGAGCTGGTGTGGTGCTGTTAAATAAAACCATCCACGACACCTGGCCTGGAACCACAGCGGTAAACGGTTCAGCTCCAGAATCTGAATCTGAGCAGAGCTCAGCTGCAAAAGCGCATCTCTGCTCCAGTGCCGCCCACTGGGGCAGGCCCACCCCAGGGCTCCAGGGTCCCCTCCGGAGAGGGCACACGGGCATGGCAGGAATGTCCTGGGGGACAGGCAGTGGCTCCACCCATGTCTGTGGATCGAGTTGTCGCACAGACTCGAGGGGAAGAGATGTGGGCCCCGCCTCCCAAGGAGAGGAGCGACAGAGAACGTGGGGTCGAATTTTTAAACCTCCACCGGTAGTCTTTAAGAGAACTGGGATTGAAACATAGATTTTTCTAGCTCAGAGCTCTCTCTACGATTCCAATTCGAACTTCCCTCTTGATCTGTCCTTGGGGAAAAATTAGACCCTGTCAGCTTGATTCTGCATGGAAACAAAAATTGCCCCCCTCTTTTCATGTGATAATGTGTGTTGAGTGCCCAGGCCTGGACCAGCCTCCTGTCCCAGAGTCCCCAGGGGCTGTCATGGGGGAAGGGGTGGGGGGGAGGGGCGGGGCAGGCAGCTGCCCTGCCTGCCAGCCTGGTCATCTCAGGACTGTCTCTCAGTGAACGCAATTCCGCAATAAGACCTGGCTGGCACCAAACTTCTCCAGGCCCAGCTCCCTGCTCACCTACCCACCCCCACCACCCCCGGGCCTTGCCCCACCCCCAGCGCAGGCAGCTATGGAAGCTCCTAGGCTTCCTGGCTTTCTTCTACTAGAGAAATGCTCTTAACCCTCCTGGAAATCCCACCAGCACGGGCATTATGAGAACTATTTCACAGACAAACCATTCACAGACCATCTGCAGATCCCTAGCGAAGGGAAGCCGAGGCAGGGGTCGCCACAGACACGGGGTGGGTGCTGAGTGTCAAGAAGCGTTAGCCTGCCGATGTCTGGCTCTTTCTAGCAGCTTTTCCTTCAACTTCTTGGCAGAGGCTCTGTGCCTTCCACCCTCCGTTCTGCCGTGGATGAAGGTAGTTGTTGAGAGAAGACAGAGCTGGCCTCTGACCAGGCCAGAGTGCCCAGGACCTTCCCACAGGCCCAAGGAGGGCACCTGGGACCCACATGCGATTCTCTGCCCGAGGGAGGGGCCTTGGCACCCTTCCAGGCCACCCAGGGACCCGAGGGCATCGGGGCAGGGGCAGCGGGTTCTGCTGTACACTGCAGGCCTTCTCCGCGCTGCGTCTCCAGGCTGGTTTCCGTGGCGACTTCATTAGCAGCAAGCTGCTAATTGAATTTCATATTTATGATCAGAAAATAAAATCGTCGGACCTTTTTGAAATAGGGTTTTATGAATTTTGACTCCAGCAGCTGCGTCAGCAGTCAAGGGCCTGCGCTGCTCAGACCCGGGGTTTCGACTCGAAGATAAATAAAACAAACAGCACAGGAAGAGGCAGGCTCCGGGGGCCTCCAGTGAGGCAGACCCCATCCCCCCTACCTTCCCCCCACCCCTGAGAGCAGTGTCGGACAAGGAGCTCCTCCCGGCACTCGGGTTTGCAGGGTCTGGGGTTTGGGGCTCACACGGCACAGTCCCAGTTGGGTGCACTTCGCCTCTGGGGTGTCCAGGCTCCTGTGGGGCTGTTCTGGAAAAGCCACTCCTCACCCACAGCCTCCAGCTCCAGCTCTGCTCACTGGGTGCATGTGCAGGAGCCGCTGGGAGGCCACAGCCCTTGATGTGTGACTGGGCCACTGCCACCTTCTCCGAGGGGTCTCGGGACACCCTTTCCCCCAGGGCCCAAAGTGACCCCCTCCTCTTGGTGGCTGCCCACGAGAACCGGCTCGTTCTGCCCTTCCCTGGTGTCATCACCCCGTGTGCGTCTCCACGGACGAGCCCAGAGGAAATCTCCTCGCCCTGTCACGGAAAGCTGTAGCACTTGGTCTCTCCCAGAGGGAGCGGTCAGAATCCCAGAGTCGGAAGGGATATCGACCTTCCTGGGTCTGGCACCCTTTGTCCCATTCCTGTCCCTGGTGCGTGGTTGGGTATCTTGCCCCTGAAATCCTCCCGTGAGTGGGCAGCTCCGCTCAGCTTGCTTGTGGCAAGTTTAAGCTTCCTAATGTCTTTACTGCTTCCTCTCCCATCTGGGCTGGGGAGGAGCAGCTTGCTCTGTGGGAAGGAGGGGAAAGGGGGCAGGGAGGAGGCCAGGTGCGGGGGTGTAAAAAGATGGTCCCTGCTCCATCCCTAACTCTGTCCAGACCTCTGCATTCAACTCCTCCTCCTCCAGACCCTCTTCCGCACCATGGAGACGATGTGACCTGTCCCACCAGGTGGCCACAGTGGCCACGACAGGAGAGGAGGCAGAAAAAGGGCCCACGAGGACACAGAGCAGGCAGGGGGCCACTCGGGAGGGCTGCGATCCTGCCAGGTGTGCGTGGTACCTCCTGGAGCTTTCGTCCCCTCAGCTGGCAGCCACGGAGTGGGTGGTGCAGTGGCACCCAGGCCTGAGAGGCCTTGTGCTCTGACCAGGTAAGCCTGTGTCTTCCTGCCGCGCTCCCTCCCATTCATTCACTCTGGAGAACTGCGCCACAGCTTCCTGCCAGGTTAAGCACAGACCCACCCCTGCACCCAGCGGTCCCATTCCCAGGTGTTCACTAGGAAGGACTTGTGTTCAGGCAACGATGTGAACGACAGTGTCCCAGGAAAGGAATCTGGGCACCACCCAAGTGTCCGTCAACAGGGGACAGGCGAACAGACTGGGGCAGGAGCCGAGGAGCAGGCTGTGACACCCCACAGGGGTGCGCTCCGCCGGGTGCGTGCAGACGGGCCTCGCCTGGGCTGCGGTGCTATCCACACTGATAGAAAATGCAGTCTCTGCGCCTCGGGTAGGGGGAGGGTGGAAAGGGCCCGGAGGGAACTTTCTAGGGTGGGGGCCATGCTGATCCTTTGATGAGGGTCTCATTTCAGGGTCATCTTCTTTTTCAAAACTCACTGAACCGTGTGCTTCAGATGCACATGGTTTACTGATCACACCGACCTTTTTTTAGGAAAGACAAGAGCCAGCTCGCTCCCTCGGGACCCCCGCAGGCTGGGGAGCAGAGGGGAATGAGGCTGATGTGGCCATTTGGGCTGCGCGAGTAGGGCCGTAGCGTATAAGCAAGAAACTTGTGTCTGGCTGAGCCAGGATGGAGAGGACTGGCGGGCTTCTAGGAAAGGGGCGGGGCTAATCTCTGTCGACCACCTGGCCTTGCAGGGCGCTCCGCCCACCCGCCCATGGTCCTTCCCTTTCTGTCCCTGACAACACGTAGACTGCTGGTCGCCAAGGGGTGGGGTGCCCCACCCCCCCGCAGACAGACAGATGTCCGGAGAAGCACGTGGTGCCTTGCTGGGCTCCGAGCACCTCGGTGGGAGACTTTCAGAAGAATCTTCCAGGGATGTGCTGGGCTCCCCACCTCCTGCCGGCCGGCTCCCTCTGCGTGCAGTTCAGTCAGGGTACCGCGCTCTGCTGGGCGAGGTCCGGCACTGCGGCAGGACCCGCAGGACGGGCAGGACCAGCAGGACCGGCAGATCTGGGGTGACACGGGACTCCTGCCCGTCCCTCCCGCCCCCAGTGACAGACAGGGCCCCCGGTTCTCTGCCGCCCCTTGTGGTCCCCTTCTCTTCTCCCAGCCTCTGCTCTCCATGGAAACTCACCCACAGCCTCTGCTCAGAACCAAAATAAAAAGGGAAGTAGAGCAGCCCACCCCAGCCCCCACCTCTGCCCCTGCTAAAAATAGAGGCAGCCTCTGAGTGCAGCGTGTGGGCTTCTGGGGAGGCCACTGCTCTGCAACCTGGATGCCTTCTGGGGCCTGGCATGCGCCGCGCTGGAGTGGAGGGGGGTCTGAGAGGAGCTCGGAGGGACCCCGCCAGCCCAGGCACAGCTAGTGTGCAAACCCGTGAGTACATTCCCCAAGGAGCCGGTCCTCTCGCTCTGGGGCAGGCGTGTGCCGAGCTCCAGGAGCCACGTCCTGGCGCAGAGGGACCCCCACCACCGATCCCTCTGCCATCGTCCACACCACATGCTCTCCTGGCTTCACGCGCCTTCCTTTTCATTCCGTAATTTCTTCAAGAACATAGGGCCCCTCCCCGCGGGGGCTGGGCATCCAGTGTGCACTGAGGCTTCTCCAGCTCAGGGCCCACAGCTGAGCCAGAGGGGCCTCTCAGCAAATGCCCGATCATCAGTTTGGACAAAACACTCCTGTTCTGCTGGCTGGTTTTGCTAACTTTCTTCCAGCAAGGCCTCAGCAAGGCCCCTCCGCAGCTGAGGGCACAGGGATGTTCCTGGGGGAAGGAGTGAGGTTCCTGTGACCTCAGCTGTGTGGAGAGGAAGTGGGTGCAGCATCCAGTTCCAGAAGCCAGGCCCCTGGCCTCTACGTGAGCCCTGCAACCCTGCCCTGTCTGGAATTCTTGCCCTCCCTGGTAGCACCGTTCAGTGAGGTCCCCAGAGGTGCAGTAAGATTCCACCGTCTGTGAAGACATATGCCAGTTGTGAACCATCCAATAGTCTGACCCAGGCCAGCCCTTCCCACCAGCAAAGCCACTGGATAGACGATCCCGAAGGGAGACCCAGATGCCCAGTCTGGGAAGAGAGGCCCAGCGTGGGGCCAGCAGCCCACCCCAGAGGCGGAAGGACCAGGCCCCAGAGGGAGCCTCACCCCTCCCAGGGTCCCGGGAGGCACCTCAGGAGGAGCCTGGTTCCCTAATGAAATGCTTCCGCTAGCCCTATGGGCTGGAAGACGGCTTCACAGCCCCTGGCGGGGGGGGGGGGGGGGGGGGGGGGGGGGGGGGGGGGGGGGGGGGGCAGGGAGAGTTGGTCCTCAGGGACCGAGTCCTCTTTCCATATCGGACTGACATCACTGCTTTCAGGAAGTGCACTGGGGGGTAGCACTGTCCTTTAAAACAGGGAGCATGTGGTTAATTCCTGGTGTCTCGAGGTCACCCAGCAGATTAGCCTCCCTGGATGCAGAAGTCTGTGCGCGGGTCGGAAGACGCCCCGGCCTGGTCCGTAACACGCGTGTGTGACGCTGGGCAACCAGCCTCCAAGCCGGGCTTTCTACGGGAGTCTTCGATCGCCGGCAAGAACAGATCAGTGTCCATAAGGGCAGCCAGGTTGTTCCAAACAGCCCCCTCCCCACTCCGGCCCACTGCTCTCGGGTGCCTGGGGGCTGTTTGGATGGTGCCTTATTTAATTCCCAGTGGTTTTATCACTTGGCACCCCCCCCCAAGGCTTTCTGGTGTGCATCTGAAGCTGGAGCTTGCGCGGCAAAGGAGCTGCAGACTGTCTGTGGGCAAGCAGCTTCCCAGGTGCCTCTCTGCGCTGCGTTTGGAGACTCGGTAAAGTGTTTCCATCGTGACTGTGGAGGGAGTGTGAAAACAGCGGAAAGAAAAACACGGTCTTGAATTTCTGGTGCCCGGTCATAGAGAAAGTGAAAGGCGCCACCCACCGGCCTCCAACCCTGTGAATTCATTCAAGGCACTTCCACACCAAGAGGGGGTTGAGAGGGGGCGAGCTGCAGAGCCCTCCTTGGAAGGCACGTTGGTGTGTTTTGAGATGGTCTGTGACACTGTCCCGGTACGTGGAAAATGTGAGTCCTCCTATTTTTTTTTTGCATCTCAAGCTCTCTCACGATGTTCACACAGGTGAGCTGGCCTTCAGGAAATTAGGCAAGTTCATGCGCAAGTTGCTCAGCTCTCGGGAGCCTTCAGGAGGAGGGGTGGCTGACACCCGGATGCTGAGACGGGCAGGAGCCTGCCTCCTCCTTCACACCCCTGCGCAGCCACCTCCCACCCTCTGCCATGACTCGCTTCACTTCTCCTCTCTGCTCGGGGCCATGCACCTGTGCGAGCTAAATCAAACCCTCAGTTCCTCTTCCCTTTTCTCAGCCCTTGCGCCTGCCCCTCGCGCCAGCCCCTTGCGCCACCTGCCCTTGCTGCCTCTGTGGAGCTGTGTCGTCCCCCCACCCCCGCCCGGAGCAGCCCGCAGCAGTCCCCCTCCTGGCTCCCATGGCCTCCAGAACCTCAGATGTAAACGCCACCGGAAGGCCACAGTGATGTGCGTGAGGCTGCCCTGGGCCCCGGTCCCCCTCACCCCACGCTGTCCTCTCCCAGGCCCGGATCTTCCAGTCCCCCTCGGAGTCCATGATGCTTCCCCGCAGGGCTGCCCGCTGGCCGGGGCTGGTGCTGGGTCCGAATCTGACACCGCACCTACACTCAGGAAACCGCAGCTGTTTCCATGTATTTTATTTTACTGATAAAGTGAAATGACATTGAAGTGACATTCTTGTAACAAAGTTCACCACCGTAAAGTGGACCATCAGCGGTTTTTAGCACCTTCACGGTGCTGTGCAAACGCCCCCTCTACCTCGTTCCCAAGCATGTGCGCATCCCGAAGTGAAACCCCGGACACACAAGGGGTCGCCACACCCCCCACTCCGTGAGCCCCAGGCCATCGCCAGCCTGCGTCCTGTCTCCACGGAGTCGCGTTTTCTGGACATTTCACATAACACGCAGTGCGCCCCGTGTGCCCTGGGGTCTGGCATCTCCCTCCGCGGTCCCCGATGGATGCGGCGTGTGCCGGGGCTCCACTCCTTTTTACGGCTGCAGAGCATTCCTTCGTGTGGATGAGACGTCTCTATGCTAAGGTCTCTGATGTGGCAGGTTCGGGGCTGCCAGGGCCGGGATGGGAAGCTGGGCAGTGGGGGGGGGGGGCGGGGGGGGGGGGGGGGGGGGGGGGGGGGGGGGGGGGGGGGGGGGGGGGGGGGGGGGGGGGGGACCTCGCTCAGCGCCCTGACGCCACAGAGACGCTGGAAGCAGCCACGCGGTCTCTGCCCATCGCCCGTGCCCAACCCCCAGGGCAGCTCCATCTTGCCATGGACTCCGGGCTCTGAGCCGCCCCTGTGAGTGTCCAGTCGGGGACCTGAGCAGCCCTGGCCAGCCTTCCCGAGCTGCCGTCCAGCGCTGCTCCGAGGACACGATTACGGCTGGTTACAGTCAGCCCCGGATCTCCTGAGTAATAAGGAATAACCCAGAATCCACTGCAATGTGGGGCTGCGGGGGGCTCGGGGAGGAGGGGCCGTTCCGGGAGAGAGCTATTTGCTTTGCTGTCAATTGTGAGTGGAGAGGCCCACCCAGCGCCTCCCACTCCCCCATCTCTCTGTCTCCCAGTCCGTCTAATTGGACAAGCAGACCTGTTTTCCCAACGTGGTGGAGGCTCCACAAACGCGAGGTCACTGACTCCTGCCCTTGCCGGCCCTTCGGCAGAGGCTCCAGGATACCGAATCTGACTGGCTTCAGTTTCCCTCCCATGCCGCCTAGCCTCACAGGGACCCTTCTTGCTCTGATAACCGCGGCAATAAGAGCTTCAGGTGTGGACATCCTGCTTCTTGCTTCTACAAGTGTCTCAGGGGGTGGTGACATTGCCGCAAGACGTGCAGAAGAAGGAGCGGTGAGGCAGATCGGGCATCTAGACCCCCCCACAAACTGGGTCATCGGTCCCCGAAGGCCTGGGAGGTGGCTGTTCCTATTTGTCACTTTCCTGAAGAATAGTAGTGAAATACGAGGCTTGTTTTCCTGCTCAGCCGAAAACCAAAACTCATTGCTGGACCCTGCAGCCTCCCATCGCCGGCATCTCCACTGCCTGTTTTGTCCCGGGGAACAGGGCCGCGTGTGCACAGTCTAGCGTAGTCCTAGCTTAGGGGACGGGACCTCGGCATGACCACACGGAATTTGTGCAGCGTGGTTTCCCAGCTCTTCGGAGCCACAGTGGTCTTTCATGAGGCTCGGCTGCCTCTGCCCTCACCGTCTGTTGTGGGCTGAGTTCCTGGGTCATTCTGCCCACCTCTGAGACTGAATGAGGGCCCACCACGCCTCAGACAGCCACAGACACCGCCGTCCCTGCTTGTCCAGGCAGGTGTCCCCTGAAGGTAAGCTGGTGACGAAGCATCTGTCCCCTCCCTGTTACCTTTCACCTCGAGGGAGTGATGTGCAAGGCTCCCTCCCAAGGACGCTGGCTCATGCCAGGCTGACAACATCCAGAGGGCCATTTCCCCGTGAGCCAGACAGAGCCCCAGTGCCGAGAACAGGCTCCCCTTGTTGCTGCCAAGGCCTCCGGGTCCGGGCAGTGACCCCGGGGAGGAGCACAGGGTCCAAATCCATCGTTGCCCCAGCACGGAGCTGATGTTGGGTGACAGCACTCGATGGAGCGTTCTCCCAGCAGCACCCAGAGCCGCTGGCCTTTTCTGTACGGTGCCTGGTCCGGGTGGCTGTGTCCCTGCAGGTCAGAATTACAGGAACGTGGGTTCCAGCCTCTGGTCCGTGACTGATTGAGAGAGCAAGACAGACTGGCACTCAGACCCGAAATGCAGGCGCAGCACAACGAGCCGGACAGATGAAGGGCAGGTGGCCCCGTCCGAGGCCGTCACGGGAAATGCTTGCCATGCCTGGAGACGACGGTCTCACCCACAAAGGGAGGAAGCTGCAACGCGGGGAGGGGAGCCGGTGCTTCTCCATGGGATGTCACTTTATAAATATTAAACGCCGGTTTGCACAAAAGTCTTACAAGGCCACGGAGCATACTAGCAACAGAGGCTGGGTCCTGCCCTGAAGATGGTAAGCAATGTGGTAGACAGACAGACAGACAGACGGACAGACAGAGATGCCAACACCCCGAGTGGGTGAGCTTCTAACTGGGAGCCCAGCCAACAGGGCTGAGACTGATCGAGAGGTTTTCCTCTGAATCCCGGTTGGATTCTGGGGGGCACCGAGGCAGATGCTCCGAGTGTTATCTCCAGTTCACCGCCGGCCTCCGTGGGGTCGACTCGGTGACGTTGAGTGCCCACGTGCGCGCCGCAGCAACCCGGAAGTATGAGTGCTCCTTGTCCAGTCCACACACCCGCAGGGGGGTGGAGCGGTGGAGCGACACACCCAAGGCCACACAGTGGCCAGCAGCAGAACGGGAGTCCCAGCCCGGACTCTCTGCCCCCGGGCCAAGTCCTGTCCCTGAGAGCACAGAGGAGGCCGTAGTGGGACAGTGTCACTTCTCCCCAACCAGCACAACAACATGCTGTAGCTTCTCAAGAGCGGAAGCTCCCTGTTCCTCACGTGGGGGTGCCCTGCCCACAGGATCCCAGCCCTCAGCTCTCTAAATTGACAGAGATGGCCCATCTTAACAAAGTCGCTATCACCCAGCCCTCAGACCTCCTTCCTGCCCTCACACTCCCACCCCCACCACCCAGTCCTCTGCTGCCTGGAAATGTGCCCAGTGACCTGATGCACAAGAAGACACAGCTCTGACCTCAAGTCCCGGGCACCTTGGGGTGACATGAGGAATCCCGGCTGCTGCCTCCCACACCAACGTCTTGACCAGACCTGAAGGCCTTTGGAGAAAGAGGCACTGCGCCCCCCCTCCACCCGCGTGCTGCTGGGGAAGCCAGAGCTGCACACAGAAGGAGCGCCCTCCTCGAGCTGTCCCGCTGCGGGGGCACCTCCCCGGCGTCACCCGTCACCTCGGAGAGTTCGAAAGCTGGAGGCAGAAACACCCCACCCCCACACCGCCACCCTGTTCCCGTATAAGAAAACCTGACTGTGCGTTTTCTGGATAGTAGCCTTTGGATCGATTGAAATCTGACGTTAGCAGAGCTATTTTCAGACACAACAGTGTGTGTTGAAGTGTTGCTACGTTTACCTGTCCCCACAACATCTGGTGAAGGGGGCAGCCCCACGACTGGAAACGCAGTTTAAATTGATCGCCGCGTCGATCCTAAGTATATTTTCGGCATGTCTTATAAATGCAGGAGGGAGAGACCAGGGCTTGTGCTGTGCCCATCTCACCCGCCAGGACCAGCTCTGGCACTGGAGGCAACTCCATCCGAGCTGCAGGGGTGGCCCGAGCGAATGGCTCTGCGTCCCCGCTCCCTCTGCACTGCACGGTCGGAGCGGAGGCTGACCTTTAAACTGCGGGCTGGCCAGGCACCCGGGCTTGCCTCTCCCTGCCTCTGCCAGGGCACCGGCCTCTCCCCGTTCCTTCGGAGCCCCCCTCCCTGCCTCCTCTCCTCTGCTCCACATGCCCTGAAGTTGCTGCTGTGCCTGGTCCTCACTCATCCTTCTCTTTTTCCTCCTGAACCTCACTTCCGGGAGTAGAAATAAGGAGCCGCAAAGGGTGGTGGCCGGACACCACGTCGCAGCTTACCAGCTGGCGCATCCGTCTGTCCTGCCCTCACTGAGTTCTTCCGGTTAGCTGAGGACCGAGCACACTCTGTGATGATGGGATGTTTTTATCATAAAACCTGAGGTCATTTGAACATTCCGTTCAGAAAATGCTTATCGAAAACACCGCGGGCTGCAGTGTGCGGTTGTGGACCGTCTCGAGACTGGCATAACGAAGTCACAGATGGACCGTGGACTCTCTGGCCCAAATGACCGCACAGTCGCCAAGGCTGTGGAGAATAGGCTAATGGAAAGGGATCTCATCAGGCCCACAGATGAGGCGAAGGGCTGTTTTTGGAAGTCCACAGGGCACCTGAATCAGAACCAGCTGGCACTCGCTGTGATGTCACAGTCCCTGTGGCAAAGACTCAGGTGCTGACCAGGCTTCTGAGGCAGCTGCAGGAGAGAACATTTCCTGCGGGTCAAGGCCAGGGTTCTCCCATGGCCAGCCGCAGCCCCGAGCTGCGCCCCAGGAGGGAGACAGGGCAGCCTCACACAGGGGTCTGGGTGTGGCACAGCAGCACAGCAGGCCGCCTGGAGACCCTGGGGACGGTGAGCATGCTGGGTGCGCTGCTCTGGAAGGCAGACAGAGCAAAGGCTCCTAAGAAGCCAGTGTGATAAATTGGTACACATTTCAGAACAATTTAAATCCGTCATTCCTAATTGTGCTCTTTTAAAAAGCTCTCTGCAGGAGCAGTGAAAGAATGAGGCCCACAGTGGGTGAGGCATCTCCTTGGGTGACTCGAGGGGCATGTGCCCTCCCAGAAACCCTCCATCTGGGTGCCAATCTGAAACCGCCAGGGAATGATCGTGGCTGTGGGGCAGGGCTTGGGGGGACAGGGGTGGGGTTGATGTGGCCCGGCCCTTGGTCTCTGGGCTCTGTGAATGGGCCGTGCCCCACCCCCAACCCCCACCCCTGGATCATCCTGACTTCCTGCTGATGCTGCCTCTTTCCCTAAAACACAGAGAGTTGAGATATTGGTATTCTGCAGAAACTACTGGTCCTCTGCCTGAAGCACTGAAAGTAGTGGATGGAGCCCCTTGAGGAGCTCCGAGTATTAACACTGTTGGAGCCTGGAGCCTGGGGAGACAGTGGGATGCTGGGCAGAGCCCTGCGCCAGGAGGACGTGCCCGGGATGTTGGCGGAGCAGCTTGGCTGTGACCGGAGATAGGGGCGTTGGGGAGCTCTGGGAAGAACCGGGGGGAGGGAGCTAAGAGAGAAGTGGCAGATGCCGGTGGACGTAGGCTGAGACGAAAACCGAGGATGCGTGCTCAGTAGAGGCCGGGCCGTGGCAGGAGAGGAGATTCATCATCCAGCCTGTGCACCGCAAGCTGGGAATAGTGGAGCACACCAGCGCAGTGTCATCCTGGCCTCTGCCTCTCTGTCTCGTGGCTCCGTAAGCCCCCAAGTCCCGCCATTTGTCTCCGTCCCCACATCATTCCATTCGCTGGCCACTCTTAGTCTTTATTGATCACCTGCTCACCCCGGTTTTGTGTCTGGTCAAAGAAACAAGGACGAATGACAGACAAGGGAGCCGCTGCTGCTCAGGTTACAGGGCTGAGGTTTCTGCAGCGGGACCCAGATGACATTCTTAGGCATCTTGGATCTTATTTGTCACAACATATCTGTTAGGATGATTTTCCTAACTGCAAACAAAATAGAAAGAAAGCCAGAATTTGATACACATGAGGGATGCTATTCTGAGGACCAAAGACTTGAAGGTTAGCTCAGAACCAAAGTCCTGGCAGCATCCCAGGCAGCTGTGCTTAGAGTGTAGCCTTTGTCTTCATGGTCACAAGAGAGCTGCTGTGCTTCAGAGCATTGCATCCACATCCCAGGGAGGAAGACAGAAATAAGAGGCTTCTCTCACCCAATTCTGCCCCCAACCTAGATGTCTTACCAGAAACTTCCACTTGTGTTGTCTTGGCCAGGGTCATGTCACACAGCCGCCCTAGCTGCAAGGGAGGCAGGAAACACAATGCTTCCGATTGGCTCTGTTATGAAGTAAGAGAGAATGGGTATGGGGTCAGCAGCTGGCAGTGCCTGCCACTCCGCTGCAAATTTAAAATGGTAATTGCTGTTTTCAAAATATGTATCAGTGAAGCTCTAGTGATTGCTCTACACATGATAATTGATGGGAAATATTATCATCTCAATATTTCGGTTGAACAAGCTGAGCTAGACAGAGGTGAAAAGTTAACGGGCTGTCAGGGAGGAATCCTGCCAGGGAGTTTTTCAGCTGCCTCTCCAAGTGTCCTTTAGTAACAACAAAGGGGAGAGGGGGAGGGGACACGAGGAAGGGACGCCTCTGATTCTTTTCCATAAAATGTTAGTTCCCTGGGCTGAAACCCCGGGATGACTGGGGTGCTGGGGTGTCCCCACACTTCCTCAGTCCTTCCTCACAGGCACCAGATCATTCTTTTAAATCACTATTTTCCCTCCTTTTTTTTTTCCCCCCAGAACTCCTTTCAATGAGCTGGAGGTTTCATTGGAGTAATTATATCTCCGATCTCCAGCCTCTCCCCGCAATCACCCAGGCAAATTAGTTAACCATGAAGTGTTCCTCTAACCGAATGCCGGGCCCATCCTGGCCCCACAGCTTGCACACCAGGGACACCTCTTGAGAGAAGAGGCGTCTGTCCCTCAAGGGCGGCCTGTTTGCAAAGGGCTTGGCACTCTGGATTCGAAGAAAGAGCAGCCCCCTTGTTTGTTTTATGCAGGATTTGACTTTTATTTATTCACCCCATGAACACATACTGAATAGCTACTGTGAGTAAGGCCCCGTGCTAGGTTCTGTGGGGAGACCGAGACAAGGCGGACGTGGGGCAGGTAGCAGGGCCATTCGGAACCTGCTTTCTCTTCTGTAAGATGGGGGTTTGTGTTATAGGAGAGGGTCCTTAGGGTGTCTGCCTACAGCACCTGCCACACACCTTCTCCTAGAGAGCTGTTTGAGGGCACACTCCAGCACAACGAGGGGATAAGGTGGTAAAAAGGAAGCTGTGGAACCCAGGAAGCAAGGAATCTAGTGGTTTGGATTAGATGCTGTATTTCAGGAGTGTTATCTGTGACAATGGCTGCTTACCTCAGGGTCAGTGAGGGCTGAGTGGGCATCTCTGCCAGCCCCTTAATGGCTGTGGGATCTCCCCTCACTCTCCGACCCAACCTCCTCATCATACAATGGGAACAATGAAACCTGCCTTACCACACTGCTGGGGAGGTTGAGTGAGGGGACGCCGCTGTCCTGCCCCACGTTCAGTGAGCACTTCTGGCTTGGGAAGGGTGAGCTGTCATGTGGCACAGGTCACAAAAGGCGGAGTGTGGTCAGTGTGCAGCGAAGGGAGGGCACTGATCCTTCAGACATCCATGCATTGTTTCTACTTCCCGGTATTGACGTGTTATTTTTTGTTAATTTTTTTTTACCAAGAGAATACATATATCATGCAAAGTTAAAAAGCAACATAGGCTCGTAATGAAGTCATCAGTTCCCAACCTGCCCATCAGCAGCCCTTGTCCTGACCCCCAGAGGCACCCCTGTAACTCTTCTGTTCCTGTTTTCCTCTGCGATTTACCGCCTTCCTCCTACGTGACACGCTGGCACTGACAGGTATCGACACCCCTGCTCTAAGACACTGTCGGCACACCGCCAGGTAGGCGAGAACTTTGCTGTCTCCTACACCCCACTGCATGTGCTCCCCTCCTCCATTCTCCCAGTGCATTTAGGTCCATTTCCGTTACTTTTTTTAATCCTCACTCAAGGACACTCTCATTGATCTACAAAGAAGGGGGAAGAGAGGGAGAGAAACACCATTGTGAGAAACAACGATGGGTTGCCTCCCACACGTGCCCCAACTGGGGACCAAACCTGCAACCTAGGCCCATGCCCTGACCAGAAATCGAACCTATGACCTTTCAGTTTATGGGATGATGCTCCAACCAACTGAGCCACACTGGCCAGGGCTGTGTTACACTTTCATGACTAGGTAAATACTGTTTATATTGAGGCAAGTTGTGTGCTGTAGTTATGTTTCTTTTCTTATCTTTTTATTCTTGCCTGGAGTTAATATTGCCTCTCTTTTTCTTTTCATTTGCTAAGATTTTTTTTTATGTACGTGTCCTTAATTTTTTCCCCCACTGACTCTCAGACCTGCCCTTTGCTTAACAGTATTATTTCCTACATTATCAAACATACGAGATAATCATTCCGTGTTTTCACCTGGCAGCCTCCCTCTAGCGAGCCCTCCATGGTCCTGCCATAAGCTTGCAGCCGCTTTTTGCTGCATCCCTCTCATCCTGGAACTTTCCTTGATGCTTCATCCCCTTAGAGTCTCTGTTTCCTGGGCTCCGCACCATCCCCTTTATTACTTGATTCCCTCCTTTTGCTGGAGCACATCCTCAAGTAGCTTCCTAAGAAAGGCTACCGGGAAATCAATGTTTACAGTGCTTGCCTTTCTGAAAATAATATGGTATTTTCACACATAATAGTTCTAGTGGGTTTACAAGTCCACGTTTAAAGGCATTTTTCATCAAAAATGTAAAGGTATGCGCCCTGGTTGGCGTAGCTCAGTGGATTGAGCGCGGGCTGCAAACCAAAGTGTCGCCAGTTCAATTCCCAGTCAGGGCACATGCCTGGGTTGTGGGCCAGATGCCACATGAGAGGCAACCACACATTGATATTTCTCTTTCTCCCTCCCTTCCCTCTCTAAAAATAAATAAAGAAGTAAATAAATAAATAAATCTTTTAAAAAACTGTAAAGGTGTTGCCTTACGGCCTCCAAGCTTCTGTTGTTGCTGTTGAAAAGGCCAGAGGCCACACTCACTTCCAGTCCTTTGCAGGTGACCTGCAAAGAGATATGCTTTCTCTCTGAAGCTTCTGGGGTCTCTTATCCACCAGTGGCCCAAAATTTCCTAATGATGTTCTGAGATGGTTCTTTTCCACTGATTGTATCAAGTGCTCAAAGACTCGTTATATCTGGAGATTCATATTCTTACATTTGGAGAATCCTCTAATATTATTTCTTTGATAATTTTATCCCTTAATTTACATTATATCCTCAAAAGACATACCAGAAAGGAAATATAACCTCTGTAATCTCTTTCTAGGATTTCTATTTATTGGAACTTAGACTTTATAAGTCAACCTCATCCCCCCTCTTATCTTCCTTCTCTTAACTTTTTATTAACTTTTTAGGTGATTTCTTCAACTTCATCTTCCAAACCTTCTGATTAATGATACATTTCTGCTCCCTTGTTTCAATTGCCAAGAATTCATCCTTTGCTCCCTTTCTGCAGTGTTGCTCTATAGATGCAGCACCTTATCCCATCTCTGAATGGGTTTAACTGCCAAACCGCGATTTCTGAAGTCTCGTCCTGCTGGTGCACTCTGCTCTCTGCTCCCCTCGCACCTGCTGGGTCTCTTCCTCTCTGGTGGCGGCCGTCCCCAGACGTCACATGAGGCTGTTTGTTCTCCGGTGGGGGCGGCCGACACAGTGTGGACCAGTTCTGCGTGTCAGCTCATGCACCTCTCGCAGGACGGATGGGCTTCCCCGATGGTGCCTGGGCCCCACACGCATCACTCACAAGCGACCGATTCCTGGTTGAGACGCTGTAGTTCTTTCTAACCCCGAGCCAATATCTGCCATGTTAGAACGTGGCTTTACTTCTGTCTTAAGCTTGTGCGTTCAAGTGATGTCTCCAGGAGTTTTGTGCATACGCGTTCTGGTCAGAGACAGTTAAAAGGCAGGCTTTTGTGAGAAGGCAATTCGAGGATCTGTATGGGAGTGATTAAGAGGAAGTCAGAGAAGCTTGGATCCCAGTCCCGCCTCCTTCCTTGCTAATGCTAGGACTTGGCTGTCTGCCAGGCCTGGTTTCCAGTTTCCTTGGCAGTGGGGATGACAAAAGCCATCCGAAGAATGCCACGTGTCTCCGACAGCCCTGGAGCTTCGTTAGTTATGCTTAGCAAGGTGTCTGGAACACGCACAAGGCTCTGTGAGCATCAGGGACGCTGTTTCGGCCAGTTGACCGTTAAATACCTTAAGTCAGCTCCTCGAGAGACATAGCCTGTACATTTTTCCCGACCTCAAGTTCTTGGGGGTGTAATCAAAATTCTGAGGGCAGAAATTCCGGGGCCTCGTGCCTGGCCATCCTGCGCCCCAGATTTCCCAGCCCATGTCGGCATGTCCGGGGGTGGTGCCAACATTCACAAACCCATCTTCCCTCCCCTGCAATTAAAACCGCTCCCACAGTCACACTTTCCAAAGCCTTTTCTTCTGACTGTGAAAGAAACACATGTTCCCTCTTTTTTGAAAATGCAAATGCGGGAAAGTATTGTTTCCCTTTGCCTTTGCCCGGCGGCCTGGGGATGGCCCTGCAGGCATCGGCCGGGCACTTGGCCCTGGAAACCAGCCCCCACCCTCCCTGCGGCCCCCACAGCGGGCGGCCACTCTATCCCGGCCGAGTGCAGAGAGGCTGGCCGTGGGGACACCAAGGAGACGGTGTCCTCCAGAGAAGCGTGGCATTGCCACTTCCTGGGGCGAGGGCCTGTGACAGCTCACTCTGATCCGAGCTGACACCCAACAAGAGCAGCTGCTGTCAGCTCCGGGGGTGCTGGTGTCACCTGCAATTACTCCTCAAAGCCCAAACCAAGTTCCTGATTAAACAGTGGCGTCCCAGGGTCCCCGTTGTGGAGCACCTGCCTGAGGTCCCCCGTGCAGGGACCCGGCAGCTGTCAGGACAGGTGTCAGGATGAGCCTCACCTTCCCAGGTCTGAGCGTCCCCTTCTCCCGCGGAGAGCAGTCCTCTCTGGGGAGCCCACCACCCCGCCAAGCTTCTGGAGCCACCGAGCTGGGCATCGAGTCGGGCGCCATGAGGCACGCCACCTCGGGGAGATCGCCAAGTGCGCGTTCCTGCCCAAACCTGCGGCAAACCAGGGACTGAAGACATAGGTCTCGGCAAGCGGAGCTCTTGTGGCCTCGGGGACGTGGTTGTTGCCTTTGACCTTGTGCATTAGGCTCTGATTAAGACAACTCCCCTCCGCTTATGCTCCTCCTGGTGCTGCAGGGAGCGCTCCCCCTGCCGTGAAGGGACCCCCAAGGGGACCTCTACCCTTCTCTCAGTCCCAGAGGTGGTGGGCCTAGAACCAAGGCCCTTCCCCCCCAGCAGCTGCTGGGCTCGGTCCACCACACGTGTCACTGTTTTGCAGAGAGATGCAATCCTCAGGGTCACTGTGACCCTGGCAGAGAGGACCTCCTGGCTCTCCTACCCCCGCCTCTGCACTGGTCAGATCATCTTTCCTTTTCCAGATCCCGGCCACCACCACCCCCAGTCCAGGAGGAAACCGGTTCAGGGAGGGATGGGCCCCAGCCGGGAGGCGTGATGCCCAGACCTCGGTAACAGGAGAGAGCTGCTGCCTTGAGCGCCAACTACATGCCAGGTACGTCACTATGCCCCTCCTTCACGCCGAACATGGGTCCAGTGAGGCTGCCTGAGACGTGGTGGTGAGGGGAGGTCCCAGCAGCGGGCACTCAGTGGACAGTCAAAGAAGGCCAGCACGCTGGGGCACAGTCAGGCTGAGACTGTGGGGGCTGGCAGGAGACAAGCCACACAGGGCCTTTGGATTTGGGACTTTACAGCAACGGCAATAGAGAGCCACATGGCAGGTGTTTTGAATGAACGAGTGACAAGTGACACCAGCAGCTCCCATGGAGGGTGTCCCTGGGCAGCTCATCTCCTTGTCCTGTGAAGAAGTGAGCGAACAGCCCTGCCTGCAAGGCCTGGCCCAGAACCTTGAACTCGCTTTTGCTGCTATTTATAAAAGACCAGTGTGGTCCAGGGTTTGACCCAAGACCATGCCAGACCTTACCGAGGGTGGGGTCGGATTGCCACCAGCTCCGGTTAAGGCAGTGGGGAGGAGGAACCATCCAACATGGATGCTGCCTCTTTGGGAATAGCAAAGGTGGACACATTTTCTCCGTGCGTGGAAGTGAGCACCAGGGGTGGGCACATCCACATGGCGTGAACCGCAGACCCCCGAGCAGCCCGGGTGGCCAGCACCATGGTTTCCAAAGGGCTCATGGGGGGTGGAGCCTGTTTGCGAAGCCACGTTGTTGTCTGTGCAAAGTCTGCTGGACTGAACGGGACGGGACGGAAGCCTCACTTTTAACCACTTTAAATCAGCTGTTGCCTGAAACAGCAAATCCTCACGGCCAATTGGTCGCCTGTAGCAACAGATCCGGCCAAACAGCTCGGATTAACCAGGAGGTAACTGAAGGTCAACAGCGAGAACCAGGCACCACATGCTAGGACAGTGCCCACACATGGCCCAGGATTACGGGGACAGGAACTGGAGGCAGAGACCCCGGGGGATGGCCCTGCCACTTCCCACAGACCCTCTGGGTCTCACACAGCAGCATCCAGCCGACCGGCGTCCCTGCCTCCCCCAACCTCCCAGGCTCTGCCTCAGTGTGGACCAGCTCTGGCCCCCCCACTGTCCAGGCGCAGCCTCCAGCTCAGCAGCCCACAGCACACCCAGCCCCTGTCCCAGCCCACATGAATCCCCGGGCAAAGGTGCAGCCTGGCACATGGGCTGGTACTCCTTGGGCCAGTCCTCCTTGGGCCGGTCAGCAGGCCAGGGCCGGAGGGTTTATCTGGTGCGAAGGAGATGTCAGGGCTGTGGCCTGCTGAGAGGGAGAGAGAAGGAGGCAGGTGCTGGGGTTGGCGGTCCCACTGCCTGGGGCCTGGCTTCTATCTGAGTCTTCACAAGACTGCGCCCCTGCCTGCTGTTGCCGTGTCCCCGGGGCCACCCATGCTCTCCCTGTAGGGCTATGAATCAGGCGTTCTCACAGCCCCTCAGCAGGTTCCATAATTTGCTGCGATAATTCACACACTCAGCAGAACACCACCACACTTTTCGTTGCACCTGAGTTTAAAGGACACAAAGGAAAACCACGTGGGCCGTTAAGTGAGACAAGGTCTGAAAGGTCCCGAGTGCAGGAAGCTCCCAGAACCCCACTGTTTGGGGGTCTTGCTGAGGTTTCACGACCTGGGCGTGATGGATTAAATCACTCCCCGTCAATGGCCGAACTCAACCTCTAGCCTCTCTCTCCTCCCCAGAGGTCAGGTGTGGGACTGAAAGTCAATTCCAATCACGTGCTTGGTTTTCCTGGCCACCAACCCCCGTTCCAGAGGCCCCTGAGTGAAGAATCGTCTTATTATCACACAGAATACACACTCTTAGCACACGGAGCTTCCATGGGCGCTAAGAGCTCTGTGCCAGGAGCCAGGGCAGAGACCAGGCGTGTTTTTATTAAACCGATGTCTGTATGCTGAACTTTCCTTTAAAAAAAAAATGTGTCTTGGGACATTTCATCCACCACATCCCTTTAAAATATTCCTCCATGCCCAGAAGAACTGGGGACTATCTGCTGGTCAGTGACCAGGAGTTCCCATTTGTTTCCTACTAGAAACGGTGCTGAGCACACATGTGAAAAGTCAGGGGAAGTGGGTAGACGACGTTGGTGTATTTTCACAGTGGAATCTGGGCAACAGTTAGAAATTGATCAAGCACTTGAAATCCAGAGCCTGTTGCACGGACACCTGAGTGGCACAATGTTACTCAAGGACCGTGGTGACGGACGACTCACTGTGTGTGGAGGGCGCGGGAAGGGCGGTTCCATAGGCAGGGGACCCGTGGCTGCCTGCGGCCGGAGGGCTGAATCCTGGAGGAGACAGGAGAGACCACAAAAGGGCACGGGGTTTCTTGGGGGGTGACGAGAATGTTCTGCAGCTAGCTGGGGTGATTGCTGGGCAGCTCGGTGAACGCACTACGGACCTTGCCCCGTAAATGTTAGAGAGGGGAACTGGCTGGTGCAAAAATGACATCTCGTGAGAGCTGTTTTCAAATGAACAAATTAAATTCATGTCTATCAACCTAAATGCATCTCAAAAAAAAAAAAAAACACAAAAAAAAAAGCCAGTTGAAGAAGGAATCATGGGTGTGAAACTGTCAAAAAAATAAAGACAGCACAAATTGTATTTGGGAAGGCAAATTCTTAGCAAGGTGTGAAAACGTGGATGGAGGGATATACTCCAATTGCCACATTTCTCTCCCTGTACATTTTTTTAAATGCCGTGGCTTATCAGTCCATTGTTCCTGGTTAGCAAGGATACAAAACAGTGTGTGCGGGGCTAGGCAAGAGTGGCTCTACAACTGTAGTGTGTGAAGCACGGGGCCAGTGAAGCCACTGTGACCGTCATAGCCCACATGCCCTTCTCCGTATGAACGGCGGTCAGCCAACTTCTGCCCACCCCAGCATGCCCACGGCCGCATGCCGTCCCCCCTCAGTGGGTAGAACACCATCATACCATATTTTGCCATGTACGATACACTCCCCTGTATAATGCTCACCTACATTTTTGGTCCAAACTTTCAGGGGGAAAAAATCTTTCATTTTAATATTTCAATTCAACTTTTCATTTATTTATATTTAGGAACAAAACCAATTATTGTATTTATTCCAGGGTATTACTTTGTTATACAGATATCACTACTGCTTTCTAGAGTTACATTTTTAATACATACGCATAAATAAAATAATTGAGAACATTTATACAGCTATGGAATTAGTACATGGCACTACCCATGTACAATGCGCATTCTTATTTTTCCCTCGAGAATTTGGGCCAAAGAAAGTACGCATTATACGCGGCAAAATACGGTACTTTCTCCACTGCGCTTTTTTGCCCTGGCAAGCTCTCGAGGCCGCCCCGGGAGGCCCCTGGTGACCCCGCGGGCCTCTGTGAGCAGGCGGAGGGCCCAAGATGGACGACTACATGGAGACGCTGAAGGACGAGGAGGACGCGCTGTGGGAGAACGTGGAGTGCAACCGGCACATGCTGAGCCGCTACATCAACCCCGCCAAGCTCACCCCCTACCTGCGCCAGTGCAAGGTCATCGACGAGCAGGATGAGGACGAGGTGCTCAACGCGCCCATGCTGCCGTCCAAGATCAACCGGGCAGGTAACCGCGGGCCGCGCCGGGAGAGGGCGGGCTGCCTCGCGCGGCAGCGGCGGGAACCCCTCCAGGCGACTGTGCCGGCGTGAAGCGTGCAGCCGGGGTCCACGGGCCTCTGTCCAGCCCTGTCCCCCTTCAAGCTACAGACAGAACTGAGAGGGCCCATGGACTTGGGTGGGGGGAGGACGCTCATTTTACCAACCCAACCGGAGACGCAGCGTCCCCTTCAGTAATGAATCCAGGTGGGCGACAGATCAGGTGATCAGCCCTGCCGGTGACTTTGTCAACAATGAAAGTCACAGACGTCGTCCAATCACATCGCCGCTGTTTCAGATCTCCCCGAGTGCCGTTTACACGCATCTCTCCCTGAAATCAGAGTAGTGATTAGATTTGCCAAGAGATTATGTTATTTAATGCATAAGTAGAGAAGCACTTTTATTACTGAGTCGTAAATTTAATATTGGGTCACTGTATTTGATTATAGTTGATTCCCTTGTCATCCAATGCATTTTATCTGTTTAAAAATGTTATTCTGAGAAGGGGTCAGACGGCCCTGGAGATCTGTGACCCTCTGTTACACCGTTAAAGGTAACAGGTACGGTGTGTGAAGTTCGTTCTGGTTTTCTGTAGGTATGTGTGTGTTTACACATTCGTATATTTGTCTCTGTGAGTGGGCACCAGGTCACAACATAAAATAGCTTTCTGTGGCTCAGTTTAAAAGGTCTGAGAATCCCTTTCCCACTGTGTGACTGGCAATAAGCAGCCCGTCCGCTGTGACCCCCCTTTGTGTGCACGACAGACGTCCCTAATCACAGCACACCCTCCCACCGAGCTCGGCTGGGGCGGCACACGCCTCTCCACACCGCACTCCGAGCCGTGCTGCCGAGCGATCAGCTGACACTAGATGAAATACGCTTATTACGTCTATCCCAGGGAAAAGGCAGAGTCTTAGGGCCTCCAGGGAAGAAGTGTCTGAAAATAAAATGTTTAAGGAAGAGTCAAGAAATGTAAACATTAAGTGGAACCAGTCGGGTAGAAAAGAAAACTGCTGGGCAAATTACATTTAGGTTAAAGACGTTTCCAGACCATCTGATAATCCCAAAGAAGAACAGGGAGCTGGGCCTGCTCCCTCTGACTTCTCCGAGCTCGCCACGCAAATATTTATCTTTCCGCTCTGAATCCCGGAGAACCACATTTCACCCCGTAATGGCTCTTGTGCTTCGAGCCTCCTTCAATCACCAGGGCGCTGATGTCAGTATGGTTCATGTTAAAACCCTGGTCAATTGGGAAGCTCTTGGAAACTGTGGGTTTCCTGGGGCGTAGCTTCATTTATCCTGGTTCTACCGATTCCTGAGAGCAAGGAAACGGACACCTGCTGCATCTCTGCTGAGGGCCTGGCGCTTTGATCTGCATTGTCTGGGCTCCGAGCTACAACTCAGGAGCGACAGCGTGGCATGACGCTGTCTTCGTAGAGTTTGTTGAGGGGTAGGAGTCCGGGATGAGACTAGACACGGAGATTTGCATCCAGCGACACTCGGGTCTTCTCACTGAGGGACTCGGCCTCTTCCCTAGGCCGACTGCTGGACATCCTGCACACCAAGGGCCAGAGGGGCTACGTGGTCTTCCTGGAGAGCCTGGAGTTCTACTACCCGGAACTGTACAAGCTGGTGACCGGGAAGGAGCCCACCCGGAGGTTCTCCACCATTGTGGGTGAGTGGCCATGCAGTCCGGAGCATCCGGGCTCTAGGAGTGGGGTGGGTGGGGGGGGTGTGTCCACCAGTGGTTCAGCTCTAAGGCTATGAATCTGTGCCATTAGGACAGCGCCCCATGCCACATGTGGGCGTTCAGCCACTGACCTCTGCCTGGTGGTGAAAGGGGCAAAGTGAGACAAGAGCCGAGAGAAGGGGGTGTTCCTAGAACACCCCCGTGAGTGCTGGTGGGGGAACAGATGCTCTTGCGGCCCTCTGGCTCTTGTTCTCTCCTACTCCCTCTCCAGCGTCCCTGAGCCAGAGCCCTTGGTCATCTTGTCTTGACTTTTTCCTAAACATCTTCACATCAGTCTTCTCCCCGTCTCCCGCACCAGCCCCACCCCCT
The DNA here is from genome assembly GCA_004024845.1 of Tonatia bakeri. NCBI lineage: Eukaryota > Metazoa > Chordata > Mammalia > Chiroptera > Phyllostomidae > Tonatia > Tonatia bakeri. Next base: position 544,893 of record PVIA01000097.1, read on the forward strand.
GCAACCCCTCAGCCCTCCGCACCAGCTCCTGCTCTGCTCCCGTCCTTTCTCCGAGCCTCCTGCAAACCCCCTGGGCTTGCAACCTCTCAGTGCTTTCCCACAGCTTTGTCTGAAGACCCCAGTCTTTAACGCAGCCCACGGGACTCCCTCGCACCAGCCCCCAGGCCTCTGCCCGGGCTCCCGATGCTCTGGTCTGCCTTTAGTCCCCGAAATGGCCCAAGCCTCTCCCTCCTCCCAGGGCCCTGGCGACATTCCACCTCCCTGGAGGTGTTCCCTGTGACACAGCCTTCAGCTCAACTGTCAGGAGCCCCTCCAAGCGCCTGCCCACCAGGCTGCATCCAGCGCCCCTTACACACTCTCACCACCCCCTATACTGTAACCCGTGGCATCCACTCGTCTGCAGGCATTTTTGTGTGAGATCGTTTGCTTTCGTTGTGTCTGTCTCCCTTACCAGACGTAAGCTCTGCCGGGACCAAGGGTGCTTTGTTCACTGAGTCCGGTGCCTCCTGGGTGGGGTGGGCTCGGGAGGAAGCTGCTGGGTGGAGGACCGTGTGTGTGTGTGTGTGTGTGTGTGTGTGTGAGCACTTAAGTGCCCCGCCCCAGACCTGACCCCCACCCCGCCCCACAGTGGAGGAGGGCCACGAGGGCCTCACGCACTTCCTCATGAACGAGGTCATCAAGCTGCAGCAGCAGATGAAAGCCAAGGACCTGCAACGCTGCGAGCTGCTGGCCAAGTCACGGCAGCTGGAGGACGAGAAGAAGCAGCTGACGCTGACGCAGGTGGAGCTGCTGACCTTCCAGGACCGCTACTACAAGATGAAGGAGGAGCGCGACAGCTACAACGACGAGCTGGTCAAGGTGAAGGACGACAACTACAACCTGGCCATGCGCTACGCCCAGCTCAGCGAAGAGAAGAACATGGCGGTCATTCGGAGCCGAGACCTGCAACTGGAGGTTAGGGCCGCAGGGGCGCGGGGCCGACAGGTGGGCAAGTGCAGAGGGGTGACGCCGGAGCCTCACACCTGGCTGGCAGAGCATGGAGGACATGTGCTCTGGAAGGCCTAGATCCGCCCAGCGCATACGCACACCCGCTCCCTGGAACTTAGCGCAAGTCTAGGGCCCATCCACACCTTGCGCGTGTGTGCACATGCGCACACCGAACGGGGGCCAAAGGGGGGCCTTCCATCAACAGGATCAGGACCCTGGTCCCCAAGCACATGTGCAGACGGGCGTCTACAAACCCAGGGCAGCTTTCCTTCTGCTCAGGAGCCCAGATCCACCACATGCGAGTGCAGACATGGGCGCATGCACCCACTGGGGCTTCCCTCATACTCAGGGACCACGCTGCGCTACGCACATGTGCACACAGCCACACCTCGCCGGTGGACCAGGCCAGTGAGAGGGAAGAGGGAGGAGCCTAGGGGCCCAGACGAGGGCGGACTCCCAGGAAAGTCAGCCAGGAGCTGCACACAGCACCTGCTGCATGGAAGCGTGAGGGCCTTGAGCAGGACACGGCCCCTCCCATCTGTATGCGCAGAGCTCGGCATGGCGCAGTGGGGGAGCCTATCACTTATCCTCCAACAATCCCCCCGCCGAGTAATCGATGTCATTAATGAGTTTATTGCCCGGTGGAGACAGGGAAGGGTATTTGCTTAACTCATTCATTCCTTGTCTTCATTGAGTGCCCTGGGCCCAGGCTGTTGCCGAGGGGTACCTCCTCAGGGTGCCGGCTCTGCCATCTGCGCTCATGTTCTAACCAGAAGATGAGTAGGGAGAGGCCTGGTGGGACTGAGTGCTGTCACCACGAGGAAAACAAAGAGTGTGAGCACAGGGAGCAGGGGACGCTGTCTCCAGGCGAATGGCCAGGAAGGCCAATGACAGGCGGACGTCTGAGAGGAGACCCGAGGAAAGGGAGGGGCCGGCCCTCCCAGTCTCAGGGGCAGAGCTAAGAGCAGGTGCAAAGGCCCGGGGCAGGGGGCAGGCTCGGTGTTCTTCCAGGGACCAAATGAGTGAGTGGCCCAAATGGAGGTGGGAGAGGTGGCCGGAGCCCAGATCCTGGGGACACAGTAAGAACTTTGCGGTTTACTCCAGGTGTGGTGGGAAGCCCCTGATGGATTGAGAGCTGGGCAGTGACAACTGATTTATCTCTGGATGCTGGGTGGAAAACAGACGCTCAGGACAACTTATTAAGTGCCTGCTGTGTGGAAGGCACTGTGCTAAGCACTGTGGGGACACGGGGATAAATGTCCTGGTTTCTGGTCAAATCACATGCAATTCAGTCAAAGCAGACAGATCAGGAAACAATCCGGCAGAATTCAAGTGAATTGAGTCGGCGGCCTGGCGGGCTGCAGATCGTTTCTGTTAAGAGCAGGAGTGTCTGACTCCTGTGGATCTGAGTTCCGACCTGGCGTCGGGCTTCCCCACACAGCTGACTCTCGGCCTCAGTTTCCTCGTCTGTCAGTGGCAGTGACGGAAAGAACACCAACATCTTCAGAGTGCAGAGACGAGGCCCCAGGAGGCTCGGGAGCAGCGGCTGACCCGGCGAGCACCCACCGCACCCACTTGGGGGCGACTGGGGCCTGGACCCAGCCCGGGGCACTGGGGTTGATCTTCCAAGGCCTTTTTCCCCCACGATCATTAAGGAGGAGCGATCTCTCTGCCATTCTCCCCAGGATTTGGGGGCATTGACCTGCAGTGGGGACTGAGAAGTTTCAGTCCTAGAACTTCCTCTTGTATGACATTTCCGCGTAGGGGCACTAACACTGAGAAAGCGTGTCTAGAGCGGAAAGGTCCGCCTGGCCAGTGTGGTCCCTAGGTCATTTCTCGGCCCCAGGCTGCTCCCTGCCTGCCTTGTCCCATCTCCCCCCGGGCCGTGGGGCCATAGTGGCCTTTCCCTTACTAAAACCACCACCCTGGACCTGCCAGGTACCTTGAGACCAGTCTCTCCATAAGCCCGGACTGGAAAAAGGACACCCGCCCCCTCGGTGCCACCTGTCCTGCAGCCCTTGTTTTGGGTGCCTTCCCAAGGCCGATCAGTCTCGTGCCCGGGCACAAAGGTCAACGGCGCCTCCTGGCCCCAGCTCCCGACACTCACCCCTTGCCGGGTAGGCCCCGCACATCTCCAGCTGTCCCAGGTTCAGATGTCCTACCCACCGCCTGCAGGTCCTTTAGACCAGAGAGCTTATCAGCTCAGACTCCAGAAGGCCTCAAGGTGACCTTTTAGCAGGATTGCCATGGGCTCAAATAAAGCCTGGTGTGAAACCCGAGAGGACAAGCCTGCACAAGCGGGGCCACTCTGGGGGCACAGAGTCAGAGTGGGCCCAGAGCCCTTGGCCATGTCCTCACTCCCACTCCTAACACTACAGCTTTTCCGGGGACCCTTGAGTTTGGAGGACCAGAGTTTGAAACCCATCACAAAGGGGCATCGCGATGAGTGACACGCCTCGGGGACACCAGCTGGGAATCTTTTACCCCCCTCCGTAACCTGTCTCACCCCACAAAGCTACCTGGGAACTTTCTAGGGGACAGAGAGAGCCTTTGCGACTGGTCTCAGTGAATGAATCAGGAGCTGGTCACCACCCCAAAGGTGGTGACTTCTCTTACTGGAGCAGGTTTCTCTGAGCCCTTCTCTGCCGCCACCTGCAAGGAGAGAGGGGCAGGTCGTGCCTGCAGCTCCGGGGGACTGGGAGGGGCATTGCCTCTCCTGGGTGTTCCCTGACAACCGCCGTCTCCCCTGGCGCCCTCGGGCGCTCCAGATCGACCAGCTGAAGCACCGGCTGAACAAGATGGAGGAGGAGTGCAAGCTGGAGAGGAACCAGTCTCTGAAGCTGAAGAACGACATCGAGAACCGGCCCAAGAAGGAGCAGGTGCTGGAGCTGGAGCGGGAGAACGAGATGCTGAAGACCAAGATCCAGGAGCTGCAGTCGATCATACAGGTGAGGGGGGGCAGGGTGGGGGGGGCACCGCAGGGCCACAGCACTCCCAGGCACCCGGGCCACCGCAGCGCCCTCCTCTGCACGCAGCGGGTAACCACGCCACCCGCTTCTCAGACACATGACATTGTGTGACATAATACTGGTGCAAGGCTTCCTGAACCGACACACTCCACGGAAGTCACTCACAGCGACATCAGTGCCCGGGCGCCGTGAGGGGGGAGAGCTCCAGGAAGTCCACTTGTCCTTGAAGATCCTGACAAACCCAGGCACCAGCTCCATGTGGTTTAGTAAAACTTCCAGGCCCTCCCTGCCCTTGTCATCATGGAGTTGCGGTGGGGACGGAGCAAGTCACTGTGGAGTGGCACCCCAGAGACATTAAGGGAAGGAAAAAGGCAGCTGTGCCCTTCCTCCAGAATCACCCCCAGTCCCGGCAGCTGGTCCCAGAGGCTCTGACGCAGCGTGGAGGATGAAGCCCGGGCTCACCAGCACAGATTGTTGCCATTTCAGGGGAAGTTTCCAGAAGGCAGATCAGCCCTGCCTTCGTTGTCACCTGGGAAGCATGTGCAGGAGCCGCTCTGCTGGGCTCTGAGGGAGTGAGGGCCAAGCAAGGGGCCTCAGGGCATTCCCAAGCACAAGCTGGGTAGTGCTGCTGTTTAGACGGTGGATTCTTAAATAAGAAACTGCTTACGGACCCAAGAGACCGATGCATGTCTCTGCTTTCCTGGCACGAAACCCTCTGGCCTCTCAGTACCGCCACTGGCTATTTTGCCCGCTGCCTTCCCGTCCTCTACCCCTGCCGTGCCCCCTGCCCAGTGACCACCGCTGCCCCTCCGCCCTCCCCAGGCCGGGAAGCGCAGCCTGCCGGACTCGGACAAGGCCATCCTGGACATCCTGGAGCACGACCGAAAGGAGGCCCTGGAGGACCGGCAGGAGCTGGTCAACAAGATCTACAACCTGCAGGAGGAGGTCCGCCAGGCAGAGGAGCTTCGGGACAAGGTGGGGGCCTGAGGGCCCTGGGACCGCCCGGACCCCACGCTCCCCTCCCAACCCCTGGGGTAGACCCCCTCCGTGTCCACCGTCCACCATCAGCACCCTTGCAGTTGTTCGTGAGTTACTGTGTCAGCGCAGCACCCACCACCCCTTCCTCACTGAGGCCACAGAAGGGCACGTGGTGTCTGCACTAGCCCCCTACAGTCCCTCCCACCCAGTAGGTCTGAAGCCAGTCTCAGCTCACGGGCTGGCCCGCTGCTGTGGGGGCCGCTGGTCAGAGAGCTGACCCTGGGACAGGCCAGCCCGCCTACCCGGGGCTCGGCAGCACAGCAGCACGGTGACCTCTCCCCGTCCCCCTGGTACACCCGCAGTACCTGGAGGAGAGGGAAGACCTGGAGCTGAAGTGCTCGACCCTGGGGAAGGACTGTGAGATGTACAAGCATCGCATGAACACGGTCATGCTGCAGCTGGAGGAGGTGGAGCGGGAGCGCGACCAGGTGCGTCCGCCCAGCCGCAGGGAGGGGGCTGGGGGCCTTTGGGACTCATGCTGGGGCGCCCGCAGGCCACGCCCAGCCTCCAGGCTCCACCCAAGTCACTCTCTAACCGGCTCTCATTTCCATTCCAAAGACTGGCTTCAAACGAAGGGAGGAGCTCAGAGACTATTGAGTGCCGAGGAGCTGAGGGGGCAGGGCGGGGCCCTAAGTGCCAGGTCTCTACAGCAGGGCAGCTGCGCTCCGGCCCAGTCACACCGGCGTGTGACTGCGGGCCTGTGGGCACGCTGGCAGCCTCAGCACCCTCATCCGTAAACAGGGATCCTGCCAGCACCGACTCGTGGGGACAGCAGGGACAGGGCGTGGGCTCCTGCAGACAGCACCTGGCTGGGAGCAGGGGCGAGCCAGGGGCCGCTGGGACGCAGACTGAGGGGGAAGGTAGCGCCTGACGCCCAGACGCTGGGGCGGAGGGAGAGCCGGGGGCCACACGTGGACTCCAGGTCCCGGAAGCCGAAGTTGGGGGTGGGCGAGGGGAGCCAGCTGAGGAACCCAGCGGCCTGGTCCTCCGCCCGCAGGCCTTCCACTCCCGGGACGAAGCGCAGACGCAGTACTCCCAGTGCCTGCTCGAGAAGGACAAGTACAGGAAGCAGATCCGCGAGCTGGAGGAGAAGATCGACGAGATGAGGATCGAGATGGTCCGCCGGGAGGCCTGCATCGCCAACCTGGAGAGCAAGCTGCGGCGCCTGTCCCGGGACAGCGGCAGCCTGGACCAGGTGGGGCCACCCGGGAGGGGCCCTTCCCTGGTGCACTGCTCGGCCCCGCCCGCCCTTGAACTTTCGCGAGTCTGTAGCGATCAGTAGAGCCGTTAATGCCGAGGTTAGAAACCGCGGGGCGAAACCCTGGCTGGGCTCTCCACCCAGCAGCTTCACCCCCTTGGTCTGCATTGGTGTTGCCCCGCCACCTGGACGACCCACCAGGTCTACAACGCCTGCCCTTGCCAATGCCTGTCCTCGTGGGCGGGGTGGAGGTCAGAATGCTGCACCTGTGGGTCCCCACGCAGTCGGCTGCAGGTACAGTGGGAGCTTCCATGCAAGAGCTTGTTTAACACAAGGGACCGTCACCCTGCAAGGCTCAGTGACGTTCTCACCTACCAAGGACAGGAGCCAGGATAGCTCACCTGAGGGCACCAGCAGCCAGCGGCCTGGGGAGACTGGGATGAGACCCACCCTTGCCCCTGCTGGCACTCACCTGGCCCCGGAGGCAATCCAGGGAAGGGGCACGTGGTCCGTGGGAGGAGGCTTCCATTCTGGCTCCCAGGTTTCGGGAAAGTTTCTCCAGGAGATGCCCCTGATTACCAGCCACCAGACTCCCACTGGAGTGCTGCCTCCTGACCTCCCCCAGCCAGGCCCTGCCCTCCCGGCTTCGGCTGGAGTGTCGAGTCCTGGGCTGGGCCTTCTGTGTTACACACTCCACCTGTTGAGCACTTCGTACTGAAGCAGAAGCTCCAGGGAGGCATCCAGCACCTGGTGCCGGGAGAGGTGGGGCCACGGGGACAGCGGGAGCAAAGGCCCCAGGGGGTGGCCCCCACAGCATGCAGTCAGCAGCCACAATTGGTGGTTTTGTCATCGTAGAAGGGGCAGTGGGGACAGGCAGGGGTCACACCTGGCGGGGGCAGCGAGAGGGAGCAGAGCGGCTTGTAGTCAAGGACCTACGTGCCCGTTGCTCTGGGACCGAGAGGGGTTTTGTGCCAGGAGGTGAGGCCGGGAGCTCTGGCTTTGGAGGCAGTGCGGTCTGTGAGTGCTGGGGGCTTTGGGGGCTGGCAGACATCACGTCCCGCTCTCGCCCCTCACCCCTCAGGGGACTTACACAGACCACGGAGGGCAGTACCCAGCACGGTTTTATCCTCAGTCTGTCACCCTATGATATTTTTATGCTTGTAGTGTGGGCTGGGGGCTAAAGTCAGTGACAGGCCGGTGGCCCAGACTAGTGGGTGGCCATGCCTTCCCTGCTGTTCCCTGGCTGGAGGCAGACGGGACAAGTGCACCTAAGGAGGAGAGGGGGCCGAGCTGGAAGACGGCCTTGGAGTCCAGGGAGCACAGGCCCAGGGAGGGAGCACAGGCCATCCTGAGCTTCGAGCTCGGGGGCCAGTGCGGCACCAGCGCTGGCACAGAGAGATTTTGCCGGCCCGTGGCTACTGCTCGCGCTGCCTCACGGGGCTGGCTTCTCTGGGTCTCCAGAGCCTGCCCAGGAACCTGCCGGTGACCATCATCGCCCAGAACTTCGGGGATGCCAGCCCCCGGACCAACGGCCAGGAAGCCGACGACTCTTCCACCTCAGAGGACTCGCCGGAAGACAGCAGATACTTCCTGCCCTACCACCCCCCCAAACGCAGGATGAACCTGAAGGGCATCCAGGTACCTGCAGGGGCCGGGAGACGCGGGCGGGGGCCAGGGCTGGAGCCCCTGCAGGATGCAGCAGGGCCCCAGATGGGCCGCCCCGCCCCGCAGGTGGACCCTGTGCCTTAGTTCACGCCCCACTGTGCTGTGACCAGTTGCCTCGTTTTTTCTAAATGTGATCAGAGAGAGAGTGAGAGTGAGAGAGAAGTGGTATTTCCAGCTCCGTTTGCGTGTTCAACAGCTGGGTGCTGCGGGCCAGCCACACACTTCCCAAGTGTCAACCTCGCTCGGTGTCCAGCTTGCTCGGTGGCACAGGGCTGGCTCTGGACGAGGAGGGGACACGTGCATGAGTGAGTGAGTGAGTGAGTGAGCAAGGCAGTGAGACGATCTAACGTGAGGGGGCCGTGACCCCCTGCCGTTCCCCCTGCACTCATGAAACCAGAGGCAGCAGGTCGGAGACCAGCGGGGGGACCCTGAAGGGTGTCACACATGGCCCCATCCCCTTCCTTTCCTGAAAATGCCCTGCTCTGCCCAGCCTGGCTGTCCTACATGCGCCCCTCCCTCCCCGCCACTGTGGGCCCGTCCTATCTGAGCCTCATCTCACAGACTCCCGAGGGACAGCTTGTCTGTGCCGGCAGCTGCCGAGCCAGCCTCAGAGCCGAGCCTCTGCGACGCGCACCATGCGCCTCCTGTGACCCGGCAGCGCGGGCTCGTTTCCATGTGTGTGCCTCCGCCATTCTGGTGACGTGTCTTGGGCCTGGTTTGATTTGTGTCCCCTGCCCCCCCTCTTCAGCTGCAGAGAGCCAAGTCCCCCATCAGCCTGAAGCGAGCGTCAGATTTTCAAGGTCAGTGAGATGTCGGGTCCTCTGTCGTCTGTCACTCTGGGTTCTCCGTCCGTCCGCCACTCCCACGGTGGCGCTCTCTCCTGTGGGGGAACCTGGGAGGGGCCTCGGGGCCCCCGGCAGTGGGTGTCCCCAGTGAGAGGAGTTGATGTCACCGTCACCACAAGGGTACGAGCTGCCGGCACTACCAGGGCAGATCTGTGGTGCCCCCGCCCACTGCCCCTCTCTGGGTTCTCAGCCCTCAGTACCACAGCTGAACTTGGGGCTCTGGCCCTGGCTCATCAGCTGCAGGGCGGGTTCAACCGCCTCCCAGAGCCCACACCGGCCCCACCAGGCACGTCGGGTATGGCCCAGCCACCAGCCCCTGGTCCTCCGAGATACACTGTCTTCACAGTTCCTCTCACGGTCCTCACCGTGGCCCATGAGTGGTGACTGGCTAACCAGGGTTTTCCAGGTGAACCAAGCACCTACTGTGTGCCAGGGACCAGCAGGTCCAGGTAGATGCTCCCTGAGCCCATGTGCTCAGAGCCGTCCGTGAGAGGTGGGAGGTGCTTCGGACGCGCAGAGGAGACTTGGAAGGAGGGAGGCTGGAGAGACACCTGTCAGGGAGCGGACATTTAGGCAGGGCCTGAAAAAGGGAGAATTTCAGGGCCTCCAGAAGAACTCCCCAAGACAGGGCCAGGAGCAGAGACAGGATGCAGGGCCCACACTCCACCACGACCTGGAGCTCGGAGCAGACCACGCTGGGAATGGCGGCCAAGGCCGCAGGACAGACAGACAGGCCTGAGGGCGGGGACCCACCCCTCAGAGGGGCGGGGCAGAGGGCGGGTAGTGGGGGTCCTGGGCTGCGCTGGAGTCTGTTCTCCTGGGGCCTGGTGGAGGGTGGGTGGGCACACACCTGTGCATTCCCTCGTGGCCAGATCAGCCGTCTCAGGGCCTTTTCCACCAGAAGGG
>PVIA01000097.1:554600-673956 GCA_004024845.1 Tonatia bakeri
GGGGGGGGGGGGGGGGGGGGGGGGGGGGGGGGGGGGGGGGGGGCGCGTGTAGAGCAAGCAAGGAGTTCCTGGGCCCCTGGCCACACCTCAGCGGCCCTCAGCACCAGGTGCACGGGGCCCAGGAAGTGCACCTTTTGGTTCATCTCCTTGAGGAGCCCATGGGAGAGTGTGCGTGTGTGCAACTGCCTGTCTGCCCACGCCCAGTGCGGGGTGGGGACCCAGATGGGGCTGCCAGCCACTGCATGGGGCTCCTCTGCAGCAGGACCGGTCCCCAGAGAGCCCAGGAGGGAAGGGAGGCACCCCACCGGCCCCAGCCCCTGGGGTAGTGGGAGGGACATTCCCATTCCAGGAGCCCAGGGTCCTAGAGAGTGCTCGTCCGGGCCCTGACTGAGGACCCCGGGCCCGGCGGGGATGGGGAGGTGTTGGTGAAGAAGCCCGAGCTTCCCCCAGCAGACTCCAATGGAAAGGGGCAGTGAGAGAGAGAGAGCACCCGTGGGAGAAAGGGGCGGGACCAGCCAGGCAGGACAGACACCCCCCTATACTCAGTGCTGAAGGGGCACTCAATTCTTGGTCCCCCCCTGTTTCCCATTCTGCCTCTCCCCCACCGTGAGGACAGGGAGGGGTCAGGAGGAAGAAGGCACGGATGCCAGCCCCAGCTCCGCCCGATCCCTGCCCATCACAAACTCCTTCCCCAAGATGGTAAGCTCGGTCCCACCTCCCCTCCCCCTCCGACCCACCCCCCCCAGGCCCCCTCCCTGCTCTCCTCCACCAGCCAGCCTGGGGCCACACCACTCCCTTCTGGGGCTGCAGCCCAAGTCCTCCTTATGTTTAGTTAAACATGTTTCCAGGCCTCCTGATGTATTTACACCTTCTGGCCTCCTCTTCTCTCAATTTAACACTCGGTGGGAGGAAGTGATGGGCCTCCCAGGAACTGCAGCACGTGGCACAGGCTGCGGAGATTCTGCCGCAGCTTCTCGGCCCCTGGCAGCTCTGGCAGCCTTCAGGGGGGCAGGGGTGGAGCCAAGCAGCTGGAGCCCCGGAAACCCCTGAGCAAAGGCTTGGTGCCCCTTCTTCCAGCCCCACGCCCCCCATCTCAGCACTAGCCCACCTGGGCTGGGCCAGCCAGGGTCTCAGACCCCATCCAGTGCCACTCTCCCAGCCAGGCAGCAGAAGGCTTGGGAGTAGCGATTCTAACCCCAGGGGAAGCCTGAGAAGCTTGTCAGCTCCACTTCCAAAAGCAGGCCCTGGGGATGCGATAACCGATGACACCAGTCTCATGGCAGCTCTGGGCATGGGGGGATTCCAGGCTCTTCTTGAAGGCAGCCCTTGCCAGAAGCCAGCAGGCCTGGTGTGAAGCATCCCCCTGGCCCCCCTACACATACACCAGGCCCAAGGGTCTCCATCTGCTTTAGAGCAGGGCCCACAGGCAGCACAGGGGGGAAGTGGCACTCCGCCTGTGTGCGGTACAAGGCGCCGCCTCAGTTTCCTGGCCTTGGCCATTCCCCCCCACCCCCGGCATCCTCCCCACCCCCACCGATGTGAGCGGTGTGCACCAAGCTTGGCTGCCCCGGCAAGGTCCCTGCTGAGGCCCTGTCAGCCCCACTCCCTCCTCTGGTGGGCCACGGCTGAGTCACGTTTAGCCCCCGTGTGTGTATGACATTGACACCCATGGGGGCACGAATATGTGACTCGGGCTCCCCGTAACGCCCCTGCGTGTGCATCTGAAGCAGCCGCACCGGAGCCGGTCCAGCATCATGTCCATCACTGCGGAGCCCCCAGGAAACGACTCCATCGTCCGGCGCTACAAGGAGGACGCACCTCACCGGAGGTGGGTGGCCGGCACCTGCCACCAGCGTGGGCCCCTCTGCGCTTCCTCCCTCCCAGTCCTGGGCCACCTGCAGAGGGAGGCAGCGTGGTACCCGCTCTCCAGACAAGGAGGTTGAGGCTCAGAGGAGGGACACGGCTTTCCCAGGGCCACCCAGCTGGCTCTTAAAGGACGGACCTGCGTCACTGCCCCGTGCCACCCAGAAATCAGGTTCTTTCATCCCGTGGCTCAGGGCTCAACTTTTTCTGCCAGAGAGCGAAAGACCCTATGCATGGCCCTGACCCCCAGCTCCCTGCCCCCCTTTCTCACCTCTTAGATGCCACCAGTGTCCCCAACAAGCAAAGCCATAGGAGAGGCACACCTGGGCACCAGGTGTTTCCAATCGGCTGATGTTTGGCTCTTTGCTCTCCTAGTCTGAGATCAAGGGGTGGTTCTGGAAAGGCCGCCAGCACGGAGTAGCAGGTGGGGTGGGATCCACACCTCCAGTCCTGCCTGGCACCTGGCTCAGGCCTGGCGGCTCTGTCGTGAGAACCACACCCTAACAACTCAGGTCACGCTGGCACCCCACTCCCGGCCCGTCCTGGCCGAGGGCGCTGGGCTGTCGAGCAGTGCAGCCCAGCTGAGTCCCCGCAGACCTTAGGTCCACTGTGTCACGGGAAGAGAGAGTGGCAGGAGTGGGTAGCATGCCGGGGACTCTGACCGCCTGCTTGTCAAGCCCCTCCTTGCTCCAAGAGCTGGGCCTCTGCCAGGGACGCCCACCCCCACCCCCCACCCCCGATAGCATTCAATCTTGTCCAGCCCGCCCTTGGCCCATCGCCGTTTCTCCTCCTGCCAACCATCCTCTCCATCCACCCGGCCCTCTCAGAACCAAAGCCAGAGCATTCCAGAAGCTTCCCCTCCCTGGAGTTCCTGTGCACACCACAAGGGAGTGCTCACATTCACGAGCTCTCCCATCCCTCCCTCGTGTCTTGCAGCGCTGTGGAAGAAGACAACGACAGTGTGGGATTTGATGCCTTAGACCTGGACGGTAGGTGCCCGGCCACCCTGAGACTGCAGGTGTGCAGGGGCCAGGGCAGGGCCCGCCTGGCTGGAGCCCTGCACACAGTAGGTCCTCAGGAACATGTGGGATGGATTCTGAGAGCAGTGCTTGGGTGCTGTTTGTGCTCACAGAACTCAGCCTCGTCCTGGGGCCAGAGGCATCCGGGGAACCTGTCCTTGGTGTTGTGGGTGCCAGGGACTGCCGGCCGAGGCACACCAGTCAGGGTTCGTCTGGGTTTTTAAGAGAGAAACGCTCTGTGGTCACAGCCGGCGCTGCAGGCACACTTGCTCTGTGCACGTGGCCCAGTCTGATGGCCTCCCAGCGACTTTGCAGAAAGAAAATGATCTTATTTTGTCCTCATTTTGCAGAAGAAACGATCTCAGAGGAAGGCCCGTTAGGTAGAAGGTGGCCTGGAAGCCGGGAGACCCTTTAAGTATTCATTTATTAAGCTGTTAACCAACCCGTGCAAGACAAGTAGGAATGGGGAGGGGAGTCAGGGATTGAGGTGGGCGGCAATTAAAGGGTTTTCTCATCCCCTGGATGGAGGTCCGGGGCAGGTGATCGCCAGGCAGACCGAGGGCAGGTCCTAGATCAGCTGCCCAGACAGAGCTGGTGGGAGCCAGGGTGTCCCCCAGGCCAGAGGGCTGCGCAGAGCCGCACGTGGGGGTCAGTCTCCAGGGCGAGAGTGTGTGCTGCACCAGTGCTGCCCCTCACAGCCTCGGGGCGAGGTACAGCCCCCACGCCTCGCCTCTCCGGGCCCTGGTACAGGTGCCCGGGACACACACTCACGTCCCCGAGTTCTTGCCGAGGCAGACTGTGGTGCAGCCGAGGGCCGGTGGGGAAGCCAGTGCAGAGTCCAGACCTGGAGCCCCTGACTGGTGGGCGGGGGAGGAGCAGGAAGGGTCCGGGCCTCTCCAGATGGCTTGGTACCTTGGGGTGGTGGCAGCGTCCCCCGGCCCCCAGAGCTGCCAGCACAGAGACTGCCCCCCTATACCGTGCCTCTACCCCTGGCCACCTCCGGCTGCCAGAAGATAAAATGACAGACAAGTGGCCCTCCTTAATCGAGACCACGAGAAGCTATCAGGTGTCAAGGAGAGGTTAGCACCTAATGGAGGCTGGGTAATGAAACAACCAAAGGAATTTCGAAAGGGGGAAGCTGGAGAGAGTTCTGGGCAGCTGTCCAGGTGTTTCTGCAGCGTCGGGACAGACTCCCTGCTCGGAGGAGCCTCCTCGGCCAGCCCAGGGCAGAGTTTGTGGGGCCACAGCCCATGCTGAGCCGAGTGGGTCCCACTGAGTGGGGAGCTGGGAGCTTCTGCGAGGGCATGGGCCTCGTTCTCCCCACCGCACCCCAGGCCCGTAGGCCGAGAATCAGGTAGGTAGTAGTGAGACCTCAGATGGACCCAAGATGAAAACATGGAGCCCAATTCAGAACGGAACCAGCAGCTGCCAACGGAGGCTGCCTTTTCCAGATACAAAAATGGGCCCTTAGGACCCGGAGGGCTGGTGAGCTCCCTACGAACAGGGCTCCTGCGGGCAGGGATCAGACCCTCTGCCTCCAGGGGCCTCTGGGCCACTGACCGATGCGGCCCCTTCTCCAGGCTTCCTCGCCCAGGGGAAGAATTTCCCAGGAGGGGCCCAGGGCCCACCCTTGCGGCCCCACCTGCCACTCCCGGCTCCTGAGGGGTCCCCATTCCTTTGCAGATGACAGTCACGAGCGGTCCTCCTTCGGCCCCCCCTCCATCCACTCCTCCTCCTCCTCCCACCAGTCCGAGAGCCTGGACGCCTACGAGCTGGAGCAGGTCAACCTCATGTTCAGGAAGTTCTCTCTGGAAAGGTGCTGTGGTCGCAGGAAAGAGGACAGAGGCGGGTGGGGTGGAGACGGGGCGAAGGCCATTCACCTCCTAAGTCCCCCACGAAGGGAACCTGTCCTGTCACCCCTGAAATCTAGAACCGCAATCCGGGAACCCCAGCATCCCCACATCAGAAATCACTTCCCCTGTCCCCCGGATCAGGCCCAGGGAGGAGGGGGCTGGCCCAGGGGCTGCCAGCCGGGTAGAGGCAGCCCAGTTCCCCACCTGAGTCTGCACAGCAAGGGCCCCCGCCAGCTCCCTCACAGAGGCAGCACCTGGCTGCACCGGAGGCTGCGCCCTCTGGCCGACCCAGTACCAGCGTCCCAGGTCCGGCTGCCAACTCCTGCTTTATTTCCTGACCCAGACCCTTCCGGCCGTCAGTCACCTCGGTGGGGCACGTGCGGGGCCCTGGGCCATCGGTTCAGCACACCACGCTGAGCGGCGACAGCCTCCCCTCCCAGCTCACCCTGCTCGGGGGCAATGCGCGTGGCAGCTTCGTGCACTCGGTCAAGCCAGGCTCGCAGGCGGAGAAGGCAGGCCTTCATGAGGGCCTGCAGCTGCTGCTGGTGAGAGGGGCTGGGGCAGGGGCGGTGGCTTGGCTGTGGCCCACCGCGGAGGTCAGACCCCACTCCCACCCCAGCAGCCTGGCCTTCCGTGATGGGCCCCTGGCCGGGAGGGAGCAAGAGGGTGGCGGGGCTGTCACCTGCTGCCCAGGTGTCCCTCTCCGGGCCCCTGTGAGTCCATGTGTGCATGTACACACGGGTGCTCCGGGGGCAGGCGGGAGGCAGCAGAGCTGGTCGAGCGAGGCGCTGTTGGCCCTCCGAGGCGCCGAGCAGGCCAGCGTGGGGAGACAGCCTTTATTTCTGCGGCGAACCGCCCCACCCCGGCGGCCCTGCCAGCTGCAGAGCCCGAGGGAACGGCATGTCTAGAAATGGTATGATGTCTCCGATATATAGCTGGAAGGCTGCATCAAAGGTGAGAGGCAGAGCGTCCCCTTGGACACGTGCACGAAGGAGGAGGCGCACTGGACCATCCAGAGGTGCAGCGGCCCTGTCACACTGCACTACAAGGTCAACCAGGAAGGTAAGGCTGCCAGGCTCTCCCGCACTCGGCTACAGCCTATAGGACCCCAGGAGCTCGGTGGGAGGAAGAGGCCAGGCCCAGCCCTATCAGGAGGACCTGCCGGGGCCGGTGGGCAGGGAAGGGCAGTCGAACGTGAGCACACACATAGACACCCACTCGGCTCACGGTGGAGCCCGCAGGCCCAGCCACACGCAGCTGCTGGACCCGGCCAGGCCGACACTGGCTTCCTCTGTCGGGCTTCCCAGCCCTGAGGCCAGTGTGGGCTCTGGGGTGGCCGCTGTGGAAGGAGCAGGGCTGTGGGGCCACACTGATAGCCGGCCCCGTGCCGTGGCCCCCGGGCCCACAAAAGCAGCCCCCCGCAGCTCACACCAGCCTGGCCTCCAGCAGCACCCCCCAGTTTCCTTGCTCAGCCAGGACTCCCGGGCGGCGGGTGCCGAGCTCTGTCTGCCGTTCTGCACGGCCCGAGTCCTCGTTCTCACCTCCCGGTTGTTTCCTGCATGATTGTCTCTGCAGCTGGTCTTATTTTTAACCACCGGGCTCATGA
Organism: Tonatia bakeri; assembly: GCA_004024845.1. Classification (NCBI taxonomy): domain Eukaryota; kingdom Metazoa; phylum Chordata; class Mammalia; order Chiroptera; family Phyllostomidae; genus Tonatia; species Tonatia bakeri. The sequence continues at coordinate 560,942 of PVIA01000097.1, forward strand.
ATGTTTCAACAGAGCATAAATAGCCGCTTTCCTCCAGCCCTTCCCCACTGCCGCCTGCCTGCCCGCAATCCTTCCCGGCAGGGCCCGTTCAGTGCTGGGGATGGTGATGGTGCTCTGACCCCAAACGAGGGCCCCCTCCTCCTCTCTCCCTGGGCCTGGCTTCTCAGCCTAGCAGGAAGTCCCCGGGTGGTGACCCCAAAGTCGTGCAGTGGAATAGCCCCACAGTCTGGAACTCAGCGGAGGAAAGGCTCTCTCTGGCAGGCCCATCTCTAGGTCTCTCCTCTCATGGGGCTCCTTGCATGCGGGTTGACTGGGGGGCTGACATTACAGATTATGTCACAGGCATCCTGCGGCATTCACTGTATTCCTGGTGGTTCGTGCCCTGCCTGCTCCCTTCCAAAGGGGTTTGTGAAACTTCACGCTGAAAAGCAACAATGTGACATAAGGTTTAAACAACACATGCTGTGGTCCTACCACTTCAGTAAACCCCTGGCAGTGTCTGCTCGAGCCCAATGTGCACAGTCAGTGACCCGATCATTCCCCTTCTGTGCCTGCATCCAAGAGAAATGCATACATATGTCCACCGGAGACACACGTGACAAGGTTGATAGCGCAGGGGCAGCCCAAGACAGCACCGTGTGGAACAGTACACGGTGATGAAAAAGCACGGTGCTGCCTTGCAGCATTGTAAGTGGCTCTCACAGGCAAAACACTGAAGCCGAGAGAAGCCAGCCGGGGACAAGCACGTGCTGTTTGCCCCCACACATGTGGAGCAGGGCATGGCTGGTCTGCTGATCGCCGGCAGGACAGCGGTTCCCCACAGAGGGTGTCAGCGGAGAAGGCACAGGAGCCAGGGCTCTGGGTGGTGCTTGCCCACTTGTCTCCATTCGTGCACGTTCCTCAAGCTGAAGCCTTAAGAATGATGCTGTTCACTGCGTGCACGTTGCACACTGCCTGGAGGGAAGAAAATCAGTAAAGACACAAGCACCGTGTGATGGCGGGGGACATGTGGAGATTGTGGCGGAGATCCTAGATTTGTTGCAACTTGGCACAAAATTTACCTTTGAGCTTCCAGGCAGCCAAGACAATGAGGGAAACCTATAAATGACCCAGCTACTCATCCTCGGGAAAGACAGACATTTCCCTGGCCACCGGCTCCCAGAGGGACCCCACGGGTGGGTTGGGGTGTGTTGCTGGGGGTAGCAGTGGTACCGAGTGAGTGTGCGTGCCCTGGGAGCATCTCTGCAGCACCACACACCTCGCCCGCCCCCCAGGGTACCGGAAGCTGCTGAAGGATATGGAGGACGGCCTCATCACCTCCGGTGACTCCTTCTATATTCGGCTGAACCTGAACATCTCCAGCCAGCTGGACGCCTGCTCCATGTCCCTGAAGTGCGACGACGTCGTGCACATTCGGGACACCATGTACCAGGACAGGCACGAGTGGCTGTGTGCAAAGGTCGACCCCTTCACAGACCACGACCTGGATGTGGGCACCATCCCCAGCTACAGCCGGTGAGGCCGGGACCCGCGTGGGAGGGGGCTGGGCCGCTCAGCACAGGGGCTCACACCGGCTCCTTTGCCTGTTGAACAGCGAGGCCCCAATTCCACCACCCACCCCCGGAGGCCTCCCTGCCTCCCCGGGGATGCTGCTGTCTCCCTAAATCCCAGCGCACCCTCTCTTGGTCATTCTGGGTCAGCCAGGCTCTTAATTTTCGCCCTCATGTTTGCTGGTCCTTCCCATAATTCCACTGCAGCCGCCAGGGGCTGAGCGTCAGCCTCTCCCCGGATAAATGCACAGGTGTCAGTAAAGCATCTGTAAACTCCAGCTGCTCAGCCAGCCCCTCGAAGGCAGGCAGCCTCAGAACACCATTTCCAGATGAGGAAACCAAGGCTCAGCACAGAAGTTCCCCAGGGGACTTTGCCTCAGCACCACTCCGATAGCACTGGAAGCTGGATGGCGCTATGTCCTCTGCTGGATGGCCCCTCTCACCTCCCAGCCCCAAGGCTCCTCCCTCTCCCAGCCCTGAGGCTCCGCCCCTTCTCGCCTCCCCAGAGCCCAGCAGCTCCTCCTGGTCAAGCTGCAGCGTCTGATGCACAGGGGCAGCCGGGAGGAGGCGGACACCGCCCACCACACCCTGCGGGCTCTCCGGGTAAGTTGCCAGCACCCTGCCCTCCTGGTCTCTGGAGGGACCCCAGAGGGGAGCCGTTGATCCCAGGGGGACAGGGCTCTGGTTCTGGGGGGAGCTCACGTGTCCTGCCGAGCCCGTGGATCTAACGGGTGGATGAACTGATTCCAGAACACCCTGCAGCCCGAAGAACCGCTCTCCACCAGTGACCCGCGGGTCAGCCCTCGCCTCTCCAGAGCGAGCTTCTTCTTCGGCCAGCTCCTGCAGGTAAGGCCCTCCCAGCACCACCGGACTCTCCCTCCCCATCCATGGTGGCCCTGTCCCCTCCCTCTGAGAACAGAGACCATATCCAAACCACAGCAGCGTCGCCTCCTCCCTCCCGGTTCATCCTCACAGCGAGGGGTCAGGAGACAGTCTCTGCACCGGTTCGAAGCAGACCCCACTTTCATAAAAGATCTGCATATGCTTATGGCTAAAAGCAACGTAACCCAGCTGAGAAAATACTAACAGAAAACCCAGAAACCATGTGTCAGGAAATGAAAATGAATATTTCAGACATCTGCATCAGACTAGTCCCTCAAACTGAGAATGAAATTTACCTCTGAGCATCCCAGCAGTCCAGGAGAAAAGGGAAAGTCAGCAGAGCCTTCATATTTCCTCTAACCACCAAAACATGTTAGCTCTTTGGGACCAAATTACTTTTCACTTATACTTAGTTCTAAAAGGACTTTTTTTTCATAGATTGTTTTCCAAGGGAAATCGAGTGGTACCGTAATGCGTGGTATCAAGAAGTGATTTGATGTAAACATTGGGCAGGCGTCCGACCTGGCTGTCTCGCCTGTCACTGGGGGAGAAAAGCTGAGGGCATCATGTTAAGATGTGGCCCCGTGAGCGTGTTCTTGTGCTAACAAGGTCCTGGGGAGCTAGTGTGTCACCCCCTGCCCCGTCTTGATGTGGGGACGTGGGAAACCAGAGACGCGGTGTGGCCCCGGAACCCAGGCAGACACAAACAGGCAGCAGAAGGGAACCCCAGTGAGATCTGAGCATCCTGTGGGCAGCACTGCGCGAGAACACGTACTGTCGTGCGCAAGCGACGCCAGCTGAAACCCGAGGGCCAGTTAGCCACAGAGCAGCCGGAGGAATATGGCTAGAACCCGGGCAGCCCTCTCTGCCCCCAGGACTCGCCTCTGAATCACAGAAGTGGCCAGCTCTGCCCAAGAAGTGCCAAGGATAGCAGGGCAGGGGGTGCAGAGAGCAGGGTCCCGGGAGGTGATGTCCTGCCCACACCCACCTGGCGGGCCATCTGGGCTGTGCCGCCAGCGAGGCTCCCAGCCCAGGCCTACAGCAGCTGGGCGATCCTGGTCCCCACGTGCCTGTGGGGCCACACGCCTGGGTCCCCCCAGAACATGGGCAGGGCTGCAGGAGGAACCGTGGGGGCCCGCTCAGCACCAGTGCCCTAGGCTCCAGGCCTGGGAGAGGCAAAGAGTGGGCGCCTGTCCACTGGTGAGCCGATGACACCCAGGCATAAAGGCCCCGTGGGCCTGCCAGGTGCCCCGTGTTTCCCCAGGGGGGAGAGACAGTCTGTGGCCCCCGGGGAAAGCTGGGCCCGGAACGGAGGTCTGCTGGAGTCTGGGCCGAGGTGGCTCAGTTGGGCCGGACACGAGAGCAGGGACCACAGCCGCCTCCACCCCGCTGTCCTCCAGTTCGTGAGCAGGTCGGAGAACAAGTACAAGAGGATGAACAGCAACGAGCGGGTGCGCATCGTGCCGGGGAGCCCGCGGGGGGGCCTGGCCCGGCCCTCGCTGGACGCCACCAAGCTCTTGGCCGACAGGCAGGAAGGTATGGCGCTGATCGTCTGCCTCCCTTCCCCCCGGAGACCTGTACGTCTCAGGGGTCCCTGCAAAGGGGGGCTGGGACATCTGCTCCCTCCATGTGGGGGTGCCACCCAGGGAGGATCTGCCTGGCCTCAGCTGCAGGGGGGTGGGAGGACCACCAAGCTCACCCTGACTGACACCCGCTACACTTGGTTTGAGTCCAGGCGCCCGTGCTAATTGGAGCTGTTTGCGGTAGAGTGTCTGCTCACTGATTTCCCTCCCCGGTGCACGGTCTTGCCGTTTACCAAGCCAGCTAGGGGCCACCAGGGCACAGTCCCCTGTGCAGGGCCCTGCTGCTGGCCAGAGGAGGGCATGGGGCTTTGGGAGTTTGGACAGTCAGGCCGGGGACAAAGGACACGGCAAGACTGTAGTTTCCAGGGTGGTGGCTCCTACCGCTGCCTGGGGCTCCCACGCCGCAGCCACGGAGGGTTGGAAGCTGGGAAGGAGGCCCTGTCACCCCTGCCTCTGTTCCTAGTGGCTTCCCAAGGCTCCTGGAGTAAGCCCCCAGCCCCACCCGGCCAGCCCTGCCCCAGTGGGCTCCCACTGTCACCTTACTGCCCAGTGTCTGCCCTTCATGTGCGCAGAAGGGGGCTGCTCCAGCTCCCTCCCTGCCCAGGCCCCTCCTCGGAGTGGCCAGCCCTGACCCCACTGCTCCAAGCCGCTTCCTTAGAGCTCAGCACTGTCCGAAGGGACAGAGTTGTGACTTGCTCCTTGTCTGCCTTCTGCCACCACAGCCCTCCTGGCATGGAGCTTGGAGAGACAGGTCCCGGCCCACAGGTCACTTCCTGGGTGGTCCAGGGGCGTCCTAGGCCCCATGGCCTTGCCGTTGGCAGTTGTCTTCCAGAACCAGCCCCCCGTTTCCATTCTCCCCAGAAAGCCTCCGTGGGGCCAAAGGGCACCCAGGACTTCGTACCCGCCACCGGGGCCAGGCAGGCCGAGGTCTCACAGCCAGCCCTTCCCTGTCCCCTCCCAGAGCTAGACCCCGAGAGCGAGCTCAGCAAGAACTTCAGCCTGATCCCCTACAGCCTGGTGCGCGCCGTCCACTGCGAGCGCCGCCGGCCGGTGCTCTTCACGCCCACCATGCTGGCCAAGGCGCTGGTCCAGAAGCTGCTGAACTCGGGGGGCGCGATGGAGTTCACCATGTGCAAGCCCGGTGAGCGCACTCCGCACCCTCCAGGAGCCCTCCTCGCTCTCGCCTGCGCCGGCCACACCACTTCCCGGGGCTCAGGGAGCCGGAGGGCGGCGGAGCAGCGGTGCTCCCTCCCGGCCCAGGTGATGGGGGGTCTGCGTGCCTGTGCCCACCTCTCCCAGTTCATGGGGGCCCGGGCCAGGGCATCAGCCTTCCCTCCCCAGTTCCCACTGAGCATGATGGGGTGGGGGTCACAGAATCCGCCAGGAAACTCAGCGTGGGGTCTCCACTCTGGGCCCTTACGTGGGAGGCAAGCCACCCAGTCACTGAGGGCTCCTGCATCCTCCTGTGGCAGGGGGACAGCGATGGGTGGATGGGTGGGTGGGTGGATTGTAGGTGAATGGATGACTCGGTGGATAGATGGGTGGATGACCTGATGGATGGATAGATGAGTGGGTGGATGGATGGGTGGGTGAGTGGGTGGGTAGATGGGTGAATGAGTAGATAGATGAGTAGATGGGCGGGTGGGTGAATGATGGGTGGGTGGAGCAGGAAACCCTTCACGCTAGGCAACTGCTGGTCAGCACTTCAGCACAGTGCCCGAGCTACTTTGTCCAATGAGCCTTGTTGCCAAGGAGCCAAACCATGAGTATTCACTACCCAGCTATCCTGTGAGCTGCCGGGAGGAGTGTCCTCACCCCCCAGGAGCCTCACGGTCTGCTGCAGGAGACGGGGTTTATTTAAACACGGCCAGAAGGGGATCGGGACAGGGAGTTCTGTCCAGCCCAGAGGGGAAGGCGGAGTCTGGACCTAACAGTTGACCCAAGTCACCTGTGCCTCCCTCGGGCCCGGGCCCGCTCTCTGCAGACGTCGTCACGAGAGACGAGTTCCTGCGGAAGCAGAAGTCACAGACCATCATCTACTCACGGGAGAAGAACCCCAACACCTTCGAGTGCATCGTGCCCGCCCACATCGAGGCTGTGGCGGCCAAGGTCCGGCGGGGCTGGGGGTGAAAGGGTGGCACCTGTCTGGCTGGCAGTTGCTGTGTGGCCGCCGCAGCCACCGCGGCCAGGGGCAAGCATGGGATGCCTCCGGGCTCCCCCCTCCTGTGGACGGGCCTCCCCCTTTCCCTGCCTCTCTCCACCCCCTCGCCCCTGCTGTGGCCTCACGTTTTGAAACCTGCTATTTCTGCCGGCTTCCTAGTGCTGACATCCCCGTGCGTGTTGTGCGGGGATGGGTGTGTCTGGCCGTGACACCAGGGGCAGCGTGTCAGGCTGAGAGCCGGGGAGAGCACGGGGGTGGCAGGTGTCATGTTTACCGAACAAGGGGACACAAAGCATCAGAAGGGTTGTGGCAGCGTGCAATTTAGAATCTGCTGGAGCTGGGCGATGTGCAAGCACAGCTCCCAACCTTGGGCAGTGACCTTGGGGCCAGCCAGGGACTCCACATTTGCCATCCAGCTGATGGTCACCCAGGCACCCTCCCGGCAAGGCCACTCACACAGACAAAAGCCTGGGCAGAGCCATCCGCCTTTAGCTGTGTGGTTCTGAGGTTCGGTTGGAGAATTTGGGCTGGCTGGACGATGGCGTGCACGTTGGAGCTGAGGTCATGTCCACTGGGAACATGATGCCGTCCAACAGACGTGCCTGTTAGGAGGCCAAGCAGTGCTGTGCTGGAGGGGGCGGGGAGCGGCGACAGGCAGAACAAGGGGGCGCTGGGACCTGGCAAGCTCCACCAGCACAGTTGGTTTTGTGACTGGCTGCGCTGCCGGCCTGGGAGTGTGTGCTGTTTTCCACATTCGTGTTCTGTTTCAATGCAAAGGTTGCTTGTTTCTGAAGTGACACCTTCAGCCAGACAGGGAGTGTCCCCTTTCAGAGATGGTGAGCTCGTGGGCACCAGGGAAGGTTGCAGACCCCCCCAGGAACCTCCAGCCGCCTCACCTCTCGTGTGTCCTCTGCCTGTTGCCCAGGACCGAGAATGCCTTCACAGGCCGTGGAGAGCAGCAGGTGTCCTTGACACCAATTTCGCATTTATTAAGACTCTTTTACGCTGCGGGTCCGCCTTGGCCCAGTGCCCACCTCTGCGCAGCAGAGAGGGACCAAGCGTGGAATGAGCGGGGCCTTATCCCAGAGAGGTCGGGTTTTGCCTCAGGTTGCTCCCTGGGTCAGCAGCAGCACTCCGGGCTCTCAGCCTGCCTGTGTCCCAGGCCCCAGCCCAGGTCCTGCACCGGCTGCAGGAGCCGGGTGGGCCCACCGCTGACTACTGACCACTGCCCTGTGCCCGCAGAACAAGCACTGCCTGCTGGAGGCCGGGATCGGCTGCACCCGGGAGCTGATCAGGTCCAGGATCTACCCCATCGTGCTGTTCATCCGGGTGTCGGAGAAGAACATCAAGAAGTTCAGGTAGGGCTCTGAGTCCCCCGCCAGCGCCCTAGAGCACCCCCTGTCCTCCCACGCCCGCCGCCAAGGACAGCCAGCGCAGCGGCCTGGCAGGTGACGAGGGAAGGTTCGGGTCAGACCCTGTTCAAGGCCGCATGACGTGTGGAAGGCTGGGCTGTGGGCGGTGACAGCAGAGGACGCCGAGGTCCGGCCCATCCGTGCGCTGCATCGCCCTGACCCTGAGTCTGCTTGCACACGACAGTGCCAGACTAAGGGCTGAGGCCACTCCCTTCTGTCACCTAATGCTGGTAGAGCACCTGCTGCGTGCCGGGACTTAGGGGACCCATGAGTGAGCAGATGAGACCCAAATCCCCACACGACCCCGGTGCAGCCGGCATGGGCAGGCAGGGCGGGCACGGGACAGTGTCGCGGCTGCTGCGGGATCTGGAGGCAGGCTCCTCAAAGATTGCCACAGGGTCAGCCCGGGGCCCAGTCAGCCCTCCCCTGGCCTGACCCTGAGGACTGAAAGCAGGGACTCGGGCAGGCACCTGCACACCCATACTGCCCACTAGAGCCATCCAAGTGTCCCCTGATGGGCCGACGGATGAGCGATACGGGCCCGTTGATACCCTGGGCTGTCGATCAGCCTCCAAGGGCAGGAAACGCTGACAGGTGACACACGGGTGGACCTGAAGTGACAGGGGAACCGACCGTGTGCCAGGGAAATCACCCAGACACAGAGGGACAAAACCGTATGACCCCGCTTCTACCAGGCCCCTAGAGGAGTCAGATTCACGGAGATGGGAGGTAGGAGGATGGGTGCCGGCGGTGCAGGGCGGTGAGAGTGTACTGGGGACAGAGTCCCAGTTTGGGACGATGAGAAAGTTCTGGAGACGATGGTGGGGACGGCTGCACTACCGTGTAAATACATCTGCCCCTGAACTGCACGCTTAAACATGGTTAAGACGGCAACTTTTATTTTATGTGTATTTTGCCACAATTAAAAGGTAAAAAGAAAGTGTTTTTTTTTTTTAATCCCCACCTCTTGGGATTTCCGTAATGAACAGGAGAGAGGGCTCAGGGTACTGAGTGCTGGAAGGCAGGAGCCACTGTGGGGAAACAGCACAGGGAAGGGGTGGTCAGCGGGGTGGCCCGAGGAGCAGGGCATGGCTGGGCGGGACAGCGGTCCCCCAGGTCCCCCCTGCAGCCTCGCCCTGTGCCCGCAGAAAGATGCTGCCCCGGCCGGAGACCGAGGAGGAGTTCCTGCGTCTGTGCCGGCTCAAAGAGAAGGAGCTGGAGGCCCTGCCGTGCCTGTACGCCACCGTGGAGACCGACATGTGGGGCGGCGTGGAGGAGCTGCTCCGTGTCATCAAGGACAAGATCGGCGAGGAGCAGCGCAAGACCGTCTGGGTGGACGAGGACCAGCTGTGAGGCGGGGCGCCCCGAGTCTGAGCAGGACTCAGGAGGGGTGTCCGGGCCCCCCCCCGGCAGTGCTGTGGGGGCATGGGCCACCATGTGGCCCCCAGAGCTACTCCAGCCTGGGGGCTCCGCCCCACCCGGCTAGAGCCCCCCCAGAGAGCCCTGGGGGATGGGCGTCTCGGGAGACGCCTGGCAGCTTCTCCTGCCGGGGCTGGCCCCACTCGGTGGTCCGGCGCTGCTGGCCTCAGCAGGGAGGCGGGGCCCCACTCAGGACACAAAGCCAGGCCGAGGCCAGTGGCCCCTCAGAGCGGAACAGCAGTTGAATGTGAGCACAGAGCAGGTGTGCGGCCAGCCGCAGGAACCCTGCAGGCCCGGCACCGCCGCCTGCGCTGGGGATGCACGAGGCGCATGTTCCCAGGTGGAAGGGGACGTGCACGATGCCATTATTTTCCTTGCATTAAAATTTTTCCACTTCCTTATTTTCAGCCGTCACTTTAATGTAGTAGTTCACAGCTCTCATCATTTCCCAGACTGCGGACCACCACCAGCCTGCTCTGGTGGGGCTCCGTGTTGAGTCGGGGACAGTGGGGTGGCCGTTCATCTCCACTGGCCTGCGAAAGGCCTGACATACACTTGGGGTTGGGGCTCCTGACTAAGGTGTGTCCTGATGTGAATGATCCATTACAGCCGCCCTGGGACAGGCCCGTGTGGGGAGGTCTCACTGTCCATGCCCCTGCGGCCCCCACCCCACCCCTGCCCATGCTGACGCCAGCCCTCGGGCCAGGCGCCCCTGACTCAGCTCACCCGCCCGTGTTCTTTGTCCCTGGGCAGTGGCCCCACGGGCAGCCTCCTTTCACTCTTCAGCCAGGAGGGAGCCTTTTGGGGTGAGGCCCTCGCTGTGTTTGCTCCCACTGCCCATGAGTAGGGCGCAGGCGGGTTGCAGGAAAGCTGTGCTTCCCTCCACAGCAGAGAGCAGAGGCTCTGTGGGTTCTAGAACCATTGTTCTCCTTGATTTTCCTGACGCAGAGTTTGAGTATGCACCCAACAGGGCACAGGCGAGGCAGGCCAGCTCCAGCCTGGACCCAGACTGGGTATTCAGCAGTCGTTAGGCGGTGGGCTGGGGTTCATACCCAGGCCAGTGTGTTTGTGGGAACTGTGGGTGCAACCAGTAGCTGGCCATTCAATATCTGCCTTCCTTTCTCTACTAACAGAACCCCGATTTTCATTCTGGGAAACTAAGCTAAAAGGTCATGGTTCCCTGCCTCCCTTGCAGGTAGGGCAATCAAGCAAATGTAAGGTAAAGGCTGGGGGAGAGACAACACAGACCAGCCTCCTTCCTCCAGTTCCTGGTCTGGAATACAGACCTGATGGCTGGAGCTCCAGCAGTCATCCGGATATTTGGGTGACCCTGAGGATGGAGACCCCATGCAGAGGATGGTGGCACAGAAAGACAAAAGGAACCAGAGTCCCGGGTGGCACTGTGAGCCCAGGGCTGCTGCTTGGTTTTCTTTTACACAAGACCGAAGCGTTCCTCTTGTGTTAAATGGCTGTTACTTCCGTTCTCAGTTATTTGCAGCCTGGAGGAATCTCTAAGTGATACAGGAGCCACCCTTCCTTTTACAGTCTCAGGCATCAGGGGCATGAGTTCATCCTCTGCTGGTTTGCCACATAGTCCAGATATGAATTATCAATAAAAGAACTGGATATGTGTCTCCTTAAAAAAAAATGCTGTGTGTCCTGGAGCATTTTCTAGCATTTCAATCCTTAGAAGGCAAGTTAACACAAAGTCCCGGGAGGTATGAGTGGCCCTGGGGGTCCTGGTTGGGGGCTGGTCCTCTCCTCCCCCCCACGACCCACTATACACCCCGTTGTAGTGAGCCGGGGAGGGTGATGCCTTTGAAAGCAAAAGGTGCTCCTCAGAGAGCCAGTTAGCGGTGCTTCTGTCCCCAGAGCAGCCCAGGAACTGTGGCCACACCGGGCCCAAGGGGCCCTGACTCTCCCGGGCCCAGCGGCAGTAACTCAGGGCCATGTCAGCTGCCACCCGAGAAGCCCAGGCAGGAAGGGCTCCTGCTTTAGTTAGTTACCCAGGGCATTCTCCCCACGCCGAGGCGGCTGCGTTTCCACTTGGAAACCACCTTCCCTTGTGAGTACATGGAGCTGAGGGGACTGATGTGACCGGGAAAGAGTCTGGGGACCAAGACCTGCTGATTTACTCACATTGTTTATTCACATTTACTGATTTAGCTTCAGAATTGTCCGCTTGCCTGCAGAATAACGAAACGAGTGGCTCGCGTGTAATTTGGGGGTGGAGGAGGGATGAAGATGGGCCACGCCTGGGGGGGCTAGGGTTTGGGCCCTGGGGAATCAGCCCATGGGAGGATTTCAAAGAGGCCCCTGACGTCACGGGCTGGAGCCCCAGGCTCTGGCGTCCCAGCTGCCCAGAGCCCGGCAGCCGCAGCCCTGGAGACGCTGGGAGAGGAGCGAGGGCCTGGCGGTGGGGACGCTGACCATCCTGCGATGCCGTGCCAGTGGCTGCAGCAGAGCCTGCAGCTGAGTGTGTCCCCAGGAGCCAGCCCAGGGCTCAGGGCGCTGCCGGGAGATGCACCGAGGACCCACCGCCCACACAGCGGGCCCTGAGCCTGGGCCCTGCTGGTAACACTGCCAAAGAATGACACTCGGTCACCTCCAAAGCCCTCAGCATGCGGCTCGGAGCCCCGGAAACCCCCCTGCATGGGTGGACCTATGGTCTTCCAGGGAAAAGCCCTGACTTCCTCAGATCCCCAGCGGGTCTGGGGAACCCCCAAGACAAAGGGCGGCTGCTCTTGGGTTGGGCAAATGTTAGCGACTGTGTTTTGAGTTCCTGCTCTGTGCCAAGCACTTTGTAAGTGTTCTTTTAGTGATTCCCATCTTCTGCATTTTCTACAGCAGAAAACTGAGGCTCAGAGAGGTTAGGTCACTTTACCAAGGTCACACTAAGCTGGAACTCTACCCAAGCCTCACTAATTGGCCAGTGGCAAGCTCTCCCTTCGTTGGATCTTCCAATTCAGAGGCACTATTTGGGGCCCTCACGGTGCCTGTCCGGCCACTCCTTGGCTCCTCCAGTGTCCAGAGAAGGGTCCAGGGCAGCAGCGGGCTTGGGGCCAGCTGCAGGATGATCGCATGGGGAGGACGTGGGTTTCCTCTCCTGGACAGAGGCAGCCCGTGCATGCCCCAGCAGCACCAGGCGAACAGGCCCATTTCTCCCAAACCAGGCCACCACTGGGGGGCTGGGGGGAGATGCGAGAGGGGACCGTCTCCGAGCCCTGGCGTCAGGCCAGCCGCATGCTGCCCACAAAAGCCGCCGCATCTGCCAGCCTCGTTTTCCCATGTGTCTATCTGGGTCAGCGTCCCTCCCCCAGCCCCACCTGCTGCCTCTCCCAGGTGTGTCCTTGACACAGTCGACCAGGATACTAGGGCTGCTTGATGGGGAGACGGGCTCCCAACACCCTCCCCAGCCCCGAGTTACTGCCCAGAATGTTCTGCAGGGCCCCCGGCAACTTATAAAAAAGCTTCACCGTGGACTCTGAAGGCCGGGATGAGAGAACTCTCCAGAAGCAGTGGGGGCCACACCAGCTGGGGCTGAACCCTGGCTTTGTAGTTTAAACCCCAAGAACCCAAACTGATAGCAACTAAAAGTTCCCCCCAGACCCTTTAACTGTCCCCCACCTCCCCCCACCTCCCGTCACCTCTGAGGCCAGCTGCAAGGAACTGGGAACCTCAGAGAGAGGAGAGGCTTCATGATTGGTTTTCAATCTGGAATTTTGTATCCATTGTTAAATAGATAATGCCTTCGCAGAGTTCAGAAACCACGCATTATAAAAGCCCATCCATTTAAGACTCTCACCTCTGCCTGTCCCCACCCCTGAAACGCACAGAAGCCATGCTTACGAGTTGTCACAGGGGCCCTTCCAGAGCCTCCAGGCACAGACAAGCGATGGAGATTCTCATTCCCTTTGTCAGGAGGCAGCAAGCACATTAGCCACTCTCTTCCACACTTTGCTGTTCTCTAAACCCGATGCGGGCACCTTGGGCCTCGCACCCCTGGCAGGCTGTCCCACTGCAGGAGCTCTGGGTTCCTCCCTGCCTCTGGGGACGTCCTGTCTCTTCCCCACAGTCCAGCCGTGGAGGGGTAGGTGCAGGCAGAGCTGGAAACTGCCAGGACCCGCCCCCTGGGGTCAGGGTCCCGAATATCTGTCACCCCAGCCCCACCTGATGACTGGCCCGAGAGTCTCTGGGGATGGCCTGGATGTGCTGGAGCTAGGGGGTGTGCCAGGTTTGGGGGGTGGTCCCGGCGTATCCCCTGTTCTGGTTATCTGTTATTGCGTAACAAATGACCTCAGCGCTTAGTGGCTTCACACAGCACCCATCTTCTAGAAGTCTCTCCAATGCTTCAGGAGTGCAAACAGGGCTCAACTGGGTGACAATTCTCGTCATGTGGGGTCCTCTACCGTCCCCGGGACATTCTAGGTGGCAGGCAGGGTCGGTCGAGCCTGGCACGTGGCCTCCAGCATGGCAGCCTCCAGCAAGGGGCCTTGTCACTCAGGGACTCAGGCTGCCAGAGAGAGTGTCCCCGGGAGACTCAGGGCCCAGCCTGAGGGGTCCCAGACAACCAGCCCAGATCCAAGGGGGAGGGACTAAATCCTGCCCAAGGTCGGTGAGTTGCAAGGAATTTGCAGCCTCTCCAACGCACCTGGGCCCACCTCCCAACTACTGGTCTCTTCCTGGTGGCCAGGTGGTAGCTCAGGGCAAACAGGTGACAGGTGACCCCGCAGTGTGGGAGAGGCCTGGCCTGCTGGGCCACTGGCCAGACGATCGGCCTCCCTGGGGGGCAGGAGGGGGCTAGGCCGTGCGGCTGCCACTCCCACAGTTCAGGGCTGCTGGGCAGGAAGAACCGGAGCCCCGGGGGGCGGGGCTGGGCGGGGCCCAGCCCCGCCCAGCCCCACCCATCCCAGCGCCGACCAGACAACGCACCCTGAGAACACAAGTGCGCTGGGAGCTCTGGGGCAGCGACTCCCACCCCTTGCATCTCACGCGCGCACATGCTAATCACACCAAAAACACTTTTTTTGTCGGTCTGACAAAAACATAGATACAATTTGGATTCCTTCACCCGTGACATCAGTTGTGTTGGCTGCTGTCATTCTCTGTACGCACCGTCTAAGGAAAAAGCAGTCGGCGCCCCTGGCTGCACAGCCGGGTGCTACACATTGGAACTTCTTGCCACACGCCCGCCGGTTAGAAATCACCGCTGTGGGGAGATGAGCGAGAGTCTCTACTACACTGTTCGATGTGGTAGCCACTGGCCGCAGTGGCTAATTGAGTTTAACCAATTAAGTTAGATTAAAAATTCAATTCCTCAGTCACACCAAGGTTTTTCTCATGCGTTGGAGAACCTCATGGAGCTGGTTGGTGGCCACTGTACTGGACAGCACAGATTGGAGTTCTGTTGGCCGGCGCCCCCATGGTTCCCACTGCAACTCTGGCGCAAGGCTGGGCCCCACCACCCAGAGGTGTATCAGCTCCAGCCCCTTTCTCCGGGTGCTGGCAGCCTGCCAGGATGGACGTGTAAGTAAGGGAGTCATGGCATTGCCGTTGGACGTGTCCCGTGGCCAGCAATGGTGTGAATAAATGAAGTGGGCCAGGGTGGTGCACTAGAGACAGGTGGGGACCACCGCAAATTGTCAAGCACATAATCCATGTAAAGGGGGCAGCTGGCACTCCGCCCCAGTTGCTTAGTGCCATGGAGGAAGCAAGACCTGGCTTGCCAGGTCTTCTGACTGTTTAAGTGAACTGCAGGCTTCACTCTTTGGTCTGGTTGCCTCCTCAGTACCAAATGGCTGCCACAGCACCAGGCATCACATTCTCTACAGGCTGGTGCCCACAGCAAGGAAGAAGGAGGGTCACTTCTTTATAGTGGTGGAGCATCTCAGCCCCAAGGGTCCTCCCCTTACTTTTCATTGGCCAGAACCAAGCACATGCCACCTTGGGGCTGTGCCCATTGGCACTCAAACACAGGAAACAGGCCTGGACTTTAGGAAGGCCAACATTTGTCACAGGGGAGCTTGTTCAGATGGCAAGGTCTCCTCGAGGAGGTAACATCTGAGCAGGGGCCTCAGGGAATGTCCATATGCATGCCAAGATGTGAAGCGGCAGCATTTGAGCAGTGCGAACTGCAAGTGCAAAAGTCCTGAGGCAGATAGAGCATCCCATGCGAGGGAGCCCACGTGACAAGAAGGGAGGGGCTGCGGTGTGATGGACAGACTCCACCCGGACCTTCTGGCTCTACCCACCCCCTGCGGAGGCTCCTACCCTTCCCAGACCTGGAGACATTTGGGCAGGAGCTGCGGTAGGAGCTGGGGAGAAGTTTTACAAAAGAGGAGACAGCAGCTGTCAGGTGAGCAGCTGCTGAGAGGGGGAACGACCATATTTTACAGCATTTGCTCCATAACATTTAAGAAACACACATCTTGGAATTCCATTTTTAGCTTCTGGACTGTGTTTCTTGGCTCGGGATGCTTTTGAGACACTGCCCTTGGGTCACGTCTTCACGGGGGCTGAGACCTCACGGGGCCAGAAAGCTCTCGGGCAGCCAGGAGCCCCAGGGATGGTGGGGCAGCCCGAAAGCAAGGCGCTCCCGGTGTGCTGAGCCAGTGGGCATCTCTTCCCACTGGGCGACCTTTGTGGCAGCTTGACAGCAGCTAGAGGAGGGGTTACATTTTGGGAACTGGCAGAAGCTGTGAATAGGGGCTGCCTTCCCCTGGAGAGCGGATGTGGAACCTTCAAGCACAGCTGTGTGCATCCCCAACGCCTGCCCCCAAGAGCCGGCATGTGGTCCAGTCACCTCAGTCTTTCTGCCTGTCAGATTTCTCTCTATATATATCCCCTCACACCCAAGCTGCTCATTTATATTTGGTTTCCACGCCCACATGACTTGCAGCTGAGGGCCAAGCGACCCAGCTCCCAGGTGGCCCCCCCGGCTCTGCAGAGGGGGCTGTTTGGAGCAGCCTAAGTCAGGTGTCCGTCTGCCTGGGGTGACTGACCAGCTGTGCACCCAGGCGGGCTGGGACGGGGGCTGGCCAGGCCTGGAGAAGAGGTCGTGGGTGAGGGCAGCCACGTATGTCCATGCCTGCGTGCCCCCCAAGGCCCTCCAGCTCTGTGAGTCCAGATCTGCTCCTCGCTGAACCTTCGGAAAAGGGGGAAATGCCAGAGAAACAGCAGTGGGAGGGACGCCCGTGTTGGCAGGTGGGGATGCAGCTGCAGCTCTGAGAGAGAAAGGGCAGCGCTCACCCGGCCCTCCCACCCTGACCTTCCCTAGGCTCACGCCTGAATTTTCTCCTGCCCCAACTGTTTCATTGAATTTTTATGTATTAAAAAAAATCATGCACTGAAGCTAGACATCACTTTTATTCATGGCTGTGCGTGCGGGTCTCCACCTGGAGAGTCAAAGTCCTCCTCCTTGCAGGCCTGGGCCACGGGCACCTTTGGCCTCCCAGACAGCCCCTGCCCTTCCTCCCAGCAGCGCCGGCCTTCTGTCCTCTGGCCCTGTGGCCCCCACTCATGGCAGAAAGGCCTTCGTCTTTGTCAGGGCCCCACTACGTGCTCCTGAGCGCCTCTGAGAGCCACCTCTGGGGAGTGGGGCAGGGATCACCTGCCACCTTTGCTCTGGGGCCCTCAACCTCAAAAAACACAGAGTAGCCACCTGTCACTTCCTAACTGGGCACCAACCTGGGCCACTGACAAATAAAGCCCCCATTTAATAGAGGGGGAAACTGAGGCTCAGAGGGGGCTCACCACCAGGAAGGGGGGAACCCCGGGACACTCCTCAGAGTTTCCTGAGGCTTCTCTGGTGCAGGTCACCTGGAGCTCACTTCCAGCTCTGCTGTGGGGGTGGGGGCTCAAGGTCAGACCACGTCCAGGAAGACCAAGGAGAGGGGTGGGCCCCGCATGGAGGGGTCTGTGGGAGAGGCCTCGGGGCTGCATGCAGGTGGGACCCAGCTTGGCTCTCCCTGTCCATTACCGGCCACTCACCTGGCTCCCTCCTTCCGTCCACTGCCCCTGGTGCCAGCCAAGCCCTGGCCCACAGGAGTACCAGACCCTCCCCTGGCACAGCCGCTCAAGGGGGCCAGGGCCGGGGGCAGGAAGTCTGAGGCTCCCTTGTGGCTGTGAGTGGGGGAGGGCCAAGAGGGAGAGCAAGGAGATTTTTGGCTTTCTGGTTTGTTTGGATGCTAAAATTAGCTCTTGGGGAGTGAGGGGGCAGAGGGCTCGAGGCTTCTCAGTTCAGGCTGCCTGAAACCCCAGGTGCCGGGCTAAAATGGTACCGAAAGTTTCCGAGCCACCTCACTGACTGGAAATGAACTCAACACAGGAATTTCTTCTCTCCTGTCACATGTCAGGCTGGGCCCCGATGGGCTGAATGACACCGCGTGTCTCTGCAGCACCCACGCAGCCAACTGGACGTGACTGTGTGTGTGCACGAGGCTGTGAAGTCGTGTGCACGTGAGGGGGCTGGGGAAGAATAGAGAGCAAAGACAGAGAGGCACACACAGAGGGAGGAAGCCAGGCGGGAGACCCCAGGCTCCTCCAGGACAAGACGGCTCATGTCTTCCGGGTCCCCGGCCCGAGGCCAGGCCGCAGATGGCATCAGGCACCTCGGTGACCGCTGTGCTTGGTGTGCACGGCTGGGGAGTGAAGGGACCCTGGGCGACTGCGGGCTGGGAGATGCGGGATGCCAGCAGGGAATGGCAACATCTGAGTGACCTCCCTGAAGGTCATCTGTCAAGTCGGACAGTAAGACCTGGGTCGCTGCCACCTGGGGTCACTGTGAGGACCCCGTG
Source organism: Tonatia bakeri (assembly GCA_004024845.1). Taxonomy (NCBI): domain Eukaryota; kingdom Metazoa; phylum Chordata; class Mammalia; order Chiroptera; family Phyllostomidae; genus Tonatia; species Tonatia bakeri. The sequence goes on from PVIA01000097.1 coordinate 578,744, forward strand.
AGCTCCTACAAGGAACCCTGAGTCTGCATCTCCAGCTCAGTGGCTGCTGGCTGCCTGGGAGGCCAGGGTCCCTCAGCTTCTCCCATTGGATTTACTCAAATTCGATGTTCCAAACCAAACCAGCGCAGCATTTCCCCCCCGAGGCCCACTCCGTACATGGCGTCGGCCCCACCAGCCCCGATGCCCAGCTGACCCCCAGGCGCTCCTGCTTCTCTCTGGCCTCCCCCACCCCCGGGGAGCCTGCCTGAAGCATCGCCCCCTAACCGGCATCAGAACCCTGCCTGCCGAGCTTCCCACCACCTTCCCCCGGGAACCCCTTGGGCATCTCAAAGCAATGTCTTTAAATATCGGGTGGTCCAGAAAGTTCATTTGTTTGACTCCATGTGATGGCTCCAGTAGCGCTCAGTGGTCTTTAACTTCATGCGGCACAGTTTCATTACATTTTATTGTGACAGCTGTCACATCAGCGTGCATTTAAGAAACATATCAAAACTGGTGAGTCTTTGTGTAGTCATTTTAATATTGAAGATGGAAGAAAATATGCCACATTTTGACATATTATGCTTTATTATTTCAAGAAAGGTAAAAACATAATTGAAATGCAAAAAGAAAAAAAGAAGTTTTGTGTGGCGTCTGGAGAAGATGCTGTGACTGACCAAAGGTGTCAGGAGTGGTTTGCAAGGTTTCCTGCTGGAGATACCTCGCTGGACGATGCTCCCCAGTTGGGTAGACCAGTTGGATTTGACAGTAACCAAACCGAGATATTCATTGAGAACAATCAACATTATTCCTCGTGGGAGAGATAGCCAACACCCTCAAAATCAATGGAGTTATCAGTGAACATGAAAAAACGGGTCTTCTATTTTCCAGAAAAAAACACGCGGACTTCGGGGCCAGCCCAAGACATCAAGTCAAACACAGGATTGCCCCTTGAACTCGTCTTTGCTGGAACACAGTCATCGAACAAGTTAAAGAGCAAACACCTCATCTGGTCACTCACGTGCTCTCTTTGTGCGCATTAAACAAGACTCTGCAGCAAGACCTGGCAATGGTGCCAACTGCGTGCTCCCGAAGTCGTGATGAGCCTAAACTACGTTCCGCCACCTGCGGCTGCCGCCAGGGCGAGACGCAAAGACGCCGGTGTTTCCATCCGGAGCAGGTCAGACACCCCACCAGGGCCCCTCAACAGTAAGGAGTGCAGACCTTCAAAGTCTGAGCCCGGGGGTTCTCTCCCAGAACTCACCTAGAGAAAGGCCATCTTGCCTTGACCTTGGAGGCCCTGGCAGCTTCAAGTGAACCACTTCCTAGATACTCACAGCCACCCTCCACACCAGACGAGAGCCAGGAACAGTAAGCTGCAAACGCCAGTCAAGCAAGACCAGCTGGAGATGGTCCTGGTGCCCCGGGAGCCTGGCGAGGGCGCGGTGGGACCGGGCAGGACCCCAGTGGTGCGGGGGCATCAGCGGGGCGCAGGGCAGGCAGGGTGCTGCTGGCCGAAGCCCACAGCGACTTTTGTAGGACCAGCTTCCTGCAGCACTTCGAGTCACCGCTGGGCGGCAGGACAGCCAGTTCAGGTCCCGGGCATGGCTGTTGGAAATGGGATTTCTTTCCCCACCCCTGCAACTGTCGGTGATGTGGAAAGAACTTAGGAGGGGTGAAGGGAGGGAGGCGTGTCCGATGCCCGGAATCTGGAGAGGGACAGACTCAACAGGCACGCGAGTCTGGAAGCCCTCCGCGCAGCCTCAGCCCAGGGGTCGGGAGGCGGGTGGGTAGGGGGCCGGGGCACGAAATGTCTCTGTTAAGTGGCAACGGCTGTTCATACTTCATTATTATCAGCCTCCAGGATTTACAGCCGTCGTCGGCTTCGATTACCATCAACTGCTATGTTTGTCAAGGGTTTTGCTTTACTTTGTCTTCCTTTCTCATCTCTGGACTCTGAGTGCCCGCCCGCACCGATGCGCGCGCACGTGCATTGGGTTCCACCACTGAGTCTGGAAGTCTGGGAAGGCTTCTGGCGCCCTCTAGTGGCGAGAAGGTCCCCACTACGCTGTGCCTGAGTGTGAGTGGGTGTGGGTGTGGGTGTGCGCGTGTGTTGTGTTAGTGTGCCCTGCGTTTGGGCATGTGCATGGGCACACGTTTGTGTGCATGTGGACAAACGTGTGTTTTGATGAGATGCACGTTCAAGTGTTTCGGTATACCTGTGTATGAGTGTGTGTGTGTGTATGTTTGGATGTGTGCACATGTGACGTAACTCTCCCAGGATTAGCATTCCCTGGACTGCGGGGACACGGCCTCGCCCTGCTGCCACGAGGCACAGGCACCCTGCACCCACTTGCTGGACCATTGTGCTGTTCATTTCCCTTTTGCGAAACACCACGGAGCCGATGGGCAGGCTCTTCTTGGCGTCTTCGGTCCAGGTGACCTGGGCCCTCCAAGGCCTGGCATACCCAGGAGGTCCCAGACCCTAAATGTCATATAGGCAAATCCCCCCTCCTTCCCGCTGGCCCCGGGGCGGCCTGTGTGGAGGAGACATCCCTGCAGGGACGCATGATCACCAGCCCCCATCAACAAGGTGGGAGCCTGGCCGCGCCCTCACGCGGCTGTGACCCCGAGCAGGTGTCTGAAGTGGGCGTGGACCTGTGCGACACTGGAGAACAGCGGCGCCTGGACCGTCAACTCTTCCACCCACCCCCACCCACCCCCACCCACCCACTCACCGCAGTGTGAGTTTCTGTAGTGGGAAGCGCATGCGCAGACATGCGCAGTGGACATCGCAATGTAAGAGCGCAAGGGGCATGGGAGACGTGTATTTTTGTGTCCTCAGCTATTTGGGGTAGGCAGAGCTGCTTCCCCATAAATCACAGCAATGCGACGTTTCCTTTTATAATTGGCTTGTTTCTATTGAAAAGAGGGCGACAACTTAAAGCAAGATGACATTGGGGTCAGGGTTGGTTGGGGCCGATAGAGGTCCGCAGGCTAACCAGCCGTCCCCGCTTACTGAGGGAGTCAGCGCCGCCCCACCGCCGGCCCCGCCCCACTGCCTGGTGACATCTGAGTGGTGTGGGGGACGTTCCACTGAGAACCTCATTCCAGGTGGGCTAGATACTTAGAAACCCGTCCTGCTGAACCCTCCAGACACCCTGGGTGAAGGTGGCTCATCATTCACAGCTCAGGAGGAGGAAACTGAGACTTAGGGAGGTCAGGGGACGTGTCGCTAGGATTTGCCACCTGGCCTGGCCCACCCAGCAGTGCGGACTCTGCGGCGCCCCCCTATGGAGTACCTGTGTGAGTGAGCCCCGCCCAGAGGGAGACCACATGGAGCAGGCCCTCGAAGGCCTCCGTGAAAATGGCGACAGGCAGCAGCAGGTGGACATGTCTCCTTCGTGGACGCCGAAAGAGTGGAGGGTTCCCAAAGAACCCCAGATTCATGAACCCTCCCTCTCCCAACATCTCCGTGCCTGGTCCTAGCACCTGGTGGAGCTCCCAGCCCCCACTAGGGGGCGGCATGGGCACCCTCAGTTCCCTGAGCCTGCTACAGGTTTACACCTGAGCCAGGCAGGTATGACCAGACGAGGGGAACAGGCACAGAGGGGTATGACCTTGCCCAAAACTCCCCCCAGGCTGGCAGGACCTTGAGACTCTGGGGCACAGATGCCACCCCAAGGCGCCCACCACCGTATCCTGGAGAATTAGGCCTTGGCCCCACCCCTGTCGTGCAGAAGAGACCCTGTCCTGGGGCTGAGCCCACCGCTGCCCTGGCACCCGCACCCTCACTGCGGGCTAGGACATAAATTAAAATTCAATCTCATTAAGCCAGCACACAATCAATCCCTGGCTCTGACTAACAATGCCAGGGGGGTGCCTCCTCCGAGGCTGTAACTCACCCGGCCTCCCCCGCTCCTGTTCGCAAACTGCTGGAGCTGCACTTTCCGCCCAAATTTATGGCGCTGGCCTCGTCTGGGGCCTGAGTTACAGCTGCAGGTCTGATGGGGACTGCATTATTCTGCATCTAATCCTCGCGCCCCGACAGCCTGGGGAGGGCTGCATCGTTCTCCACAGCTGGGCCCCCACCATTCACCCCCGACCCAGGCCCGAACTCCACTCTCAGGGCTCCACCCACCTTGGTGCCAACACCCAGCTGACTGCTCCCCTCGTAATCCTGTGACCCGTAAAGGAGGGCGTGCTAGAACCCCATTTCACAGATCAGCAGAGCGAGGCCCAGGCCTGCTACCAGTAGAGCTCACAGCTTAGCCTCTGCACCAGTGAAACCCTCATCCGCTGCCATGGCCCCAACCAGCCATAGAGCCAAGACATGCAGCCACCCAAGGAATCCTGGGCATGTGGAGAAAAGCAAGACAGCTGTGTGTATCCTCACAGGCAAAGGCGTCCAAGGTGTGCTGACAGGTGGAAGCAGCTGACAGGAACAGGTACATGCAATGGGTGGTGAAGCATGTGTGCATAGGATGCAGGCCCATGTGCACAGAAAGGTGGGGGCAGCTTAGCTCGGGGCTGCGGACCTGGATGGAGAAGGGGTGCTCGGGTCTCCCCGTGTCTGGTGGGGTTCGAGGTAAGCACACAGTGCCTCCGTAATGACAAAAACCACAACGTTTTCCAAGACCTGTATTCCCCTGGCAGAGCATCTGGCTGCATCTACAAGTTTCCACACCCCCTCTGGATATCAGATGTTGTTTTACACTGGCCTAGGCAAGGAGGGCTCAGCAGTCAGTACCCCCATGCCCACCCTGCTGGGACCCTGGGCACCTCCCACAGCGACTGGGGTACTCAGCCAGGCTCCCTGACCTCTGACCTCTTTGTCCACCCTGAGGGGAGGGGAATGCTAACTCTGGGACTGTGGAGGGGGCAGGGGCTGGCTAGAGCTGAGGGTAAGCCTGGGAGAAGCAGGGACTTGTCCGAAGTGTAGCCCCAGGGCAGCATCCGCTCCTTTCTTCAGAAACCCTGTGGGTCCCAAGTCCTCACCGTGCCTCTGCTTCTGCCCACGGCCTCCGGGAAATGGGCTGGTGACAATTCCCAGCCTGCACAGGAGGTCCCAGGGTCCAGAGCAAAGCATACCCCTGGCTGCTTCCAGGCTTCCCATCCTTGGAGCCAGCGCTGGTCAAAGCCGCTTTCGCATCCCTGGGGGCTGCCAGGTCCGGGCCTGATTCCTGCCCTCCAGTCCAGGGATTTGTGGGCTCAGAAGGGCACAAAGACAAGTGTTTGGGGACTGAGACAGGCACCCAGGGTGAGCCGGGCCAGCCCAGGCAGAGGTCCAGCCCACCGCAGAACAGGGATGCTCAAGAGCCAGCCCTGGAGATGGGGGTGGGGGAAGGTGGCGGCAAGGACAGTCCCTCTTTCTCCATTGTCACCTCCACCCTGTGTCCAGGCCCCCATCGCCTTGCACTAGACACAGCCGGGGTCTCTGCGAGAAGGCCCCTCCCAGCCCTGTGCTCCTCTCTGCAGCCGGAGGGAACTTTCTAGCACATGCAGATGGGGTCTGGTCCCTGTCCAGCATGCACACCACCCAGGTATCCCAGCGCCCTTGGAACCAAATCTGCCCCTCTGTCTGCTCTCTGCTTCCAAGGCCGGCTAGATCAGCTCAGCCCCTGCACACACATGCGTGTGCACACATGTGCACTCAGTCTCACTCCCTCCCTGAGCTCCCCGCTGCCTGGCTGGATCCCACACCTTGAAACTCAGCGGGGGCAGAGGCAGACTGGAAATGAAGCCTTGAGTATCTGGGGTGAGGGCTGAGCATCCTTGTTACTGTGGGACAGATTCCTCCCCCAGAAGTCCCCTGGTCACCATCCGCTCTTCTCCACAGCCCCTGACCTCCCTCCAGTTCACCCACAGCTCCAGCGTTAGCACCACCTGGTGGACGGTCGGGGCCCTGCGAGCCACGCGGGGAGGGTGGGCTCAGCACCTGGGGGTGGCAGCCCCCCTCCCACACCAACACCAGCCCCTCCGAAGTGACACCCCCAGTCCTCATGTCCTTCAGTGGGCTGTGGACAACCCTGATGGGGCTGGGGTGCCCTTTGCTCACTCATTTGGCTTCTTTGTGAGTTGAAATGCACTTTTCTTGTTCCTAATTAACTCCCTGCCACCCTGCTTGCAGTAAAGGCTGATTTATATCCGCCTTTCCACATGCAGGGGACAGGGGGTGGGCTAGTGAGTCTCGGCCACATGGACTCAGGCACAGCGTCTCAGTGAGACACGGGCCCCTCATCCCGTCAGCGTCCTGCTGGCAGCACCCCGGCTGTCGTTGCTGTAAATCACGGCTCCCTCATAATAACACCGTCTGCCCTGTGGCCACACCTGTCTGCCTGGCTCGGGCTCAGCCAAGTGACAGTTGCTGCTGACTCCGTGGACAAACCAGGCCTCAGGAGGGTGGGAGGGTGAGCCACGGAGAACCCAAATGTTGGATCTGGATGACCCCCAGCTGGATCCTCTGAGGCCTGAGGCCCGTGCTCTCGGTGCTCAGCTGAACCCAGGGGTCACCTGTGAGGCACCCCCCCGAGGCGTCCTCTGCCAGGGAGCTGCGCCCACCCACTCAGGGTGGACCAAGTGCCCGGAGCCAACAGGCCCAGGGAAGCTTCAACCAGGGAGGGCGGAAAGAGGGAGCTGATAACCAGAAGTGGGGAGCCCCAGTATGGACCGTTCACCAGTTGCTGGGGTGCAAGTGCCCCCCTGGGCTGAAGCCGAGCTCTCAACATGCTGCCTGTCCCCCAAAGTGAGGAAGGACTATGTCCTGCAAGAGGTCCCGGCCACCCCCACCCCCATGGCATACCCCCTATGGGAGGGAGTGGATTCATACCCCAGCTCCAGTGGGGGGTGCAGCACTGAGGCGGGTCCCACAAGGGCTCTCAGAGGGTCACAGCAAGGCTGAACCCTGACAGCCAGAGCTATAATCCCCTCAGTGTGAGTTAAATCATGCCCCCACCAAAGAAATGTTGATGTCCCAACCCCCAGAACCTGTTCAGGGACCTCATCTGGGAACAGGGTGTTTGCAGACGTCCTCAGTTAAGATGAGGCCGCCCTGGAAGGACAGAGGCTCGGTCAGAGCTGCAGTGTGGCCCGGCCCCCCACCAGGCCTCCTCCCTCCCCTATTCTGTTCACAGCCATCCGACCTGCACATGCACATGCATGCACACGCATGTGCATGCACACACACACAAATGCATACACTTCCTTTCGACGCCACGCCCTCCCTTTTGGGTGGGCGAAGAACTCAGAATGTGAAACCTTACCATTGCTTTAAAAATATGTGGTTCCAGAAAGATTTGTGAAGCCAGCACGGTCCAGAGCCAGGTCCCCCACTCCTGGGAAGAAGATACTCCTTCCCAGTAGACAGAGGAGAGGCTGCGGCAGGCGAAGGGGTTGGTGCTCCTGGCAGCTGTGACGAGGGCTCCTGCAGCACGCCGCACTCATAGAAGTCCCAGCAGCCGGACACCTAGAGACGACGGAACCCAGGGACATGGTGAGGGACGGCACCGTGCCAACACGGAGGACAGCGGGCAGAGGGGTGGGGGACGGGGAGCAAGAACTTGGAGGGGGTGGGGGACAGCGAGCAGGCTGTCACAGAGGAAACCCTCCTGGGAACAACTAAAGAGGGGGATCAGACAGCACAGTGTCCCCTCAGGAGGCGCCAAGTGCCGGGGTGACCCGCGGCCTGGTACCTGCCCAGCGTGCACATCTGTGCTGTCCCTGCCACATAACTGCCGCTCCAGGCACAAAGAAGGCCATGGGATAGGGGGGTAGCTCCACCCTGAGTTTAGGTGACTGTGTTTACCTGGCCAAGGTGACATCTTCTGGCTTCAGGTTGACTTGCAGGAAAACAGCGCTCATGGGGTGAGAAAACATCCCGCTGCCCCGTCCTGGGCCCGTTTCCTCCCCATGGGAGCCAGGAAGCCAACAGAGCTCAGCTGTGAGGCTGAAGGCAGGAGTGGCCAGGGCCCTGGGGCTCACCTCCAGCACCCAAGCTAAGGCCCCAGCAAAGGGGGACAGGGCCGTTCCCAGGGAGCTGTGTCCGGAGACTGACCTTGCTCCCCTGGGCTGCTAGTGTCCTGGAGGGGGCCGGCTGCCTGGAGGGGGCGAGTTGTGCAGCTGAGGCAGATGAACGGCCTTGCAGACCCAGCCAGGGCCATGGCTGGTGAGGGGAAGGGGTGGCCACAGACCTCCCAGGTCTGGCCCCCAGCCTGTCCCCCTTCCCAGGCTGCTGATAGGCGGGCCAGGGGGAGAAGGGTCCAGGCGGAGGTGTGAGGCTGGTCACACCTGTCTGGTTCTGGAGGAAGAAACCCAGGCGCTGATGAGGACAAATGGCAGCCTGGAGAGCTCATTTGTGGCTCACAGGTGAGGTTTCCTGCATCCCCATTACCTACCCAACCCCAACAGAGCCCCCGACGGGTTTTCTTCTGGGGCATCAGCGACACCTGGTGGTTGCAGGCGGGAATTTCAAGCCATGCTGTCTGGGATGCCAAGGACATCCCCAGCAGGACCCCACCACCACCCACTGTGCCTAGCAGTGGCTCAGCATGTGCCTGAGGACCTCAGGACAGTGTCAACGAGGTATAGCCACAGGGACCACACCTGCCAGTCAGGTGTTTGTTCGTTCATTCATTCTTTCTTTCATTTCCCCCAAATGTGCATCAAGCACCCACCACACTGGACTTACGGACAGACAGATGACAGAAGGGTCACCTGCCTGCGTTCACAGAGCTTGAGCCGTAATAGGGAGGCAATAACAAGCAGGTGAGCAGTGAGATATTTGCACAGTGTTCAGCGCAGTGAGGATTCTCCAAGTTCAGGAGTGGAGTCCAAAATCTTTCACAGAGCCTTCAGTGAACCCCACCTCAGCCTCATCTCCTGGCATGCACCTTGATGTGGGCCCTCCACCCCAGCCTCACAGAGCACCCCAAAAGTCCTGACCTGCAGGAGCCGCCCAGGCCTCAAGGCATTTGCACACGCTGTTCTCTCTAGCTGCAGGCCCTTCTCACCTTGTCCCCATGACAAACCCCACTTGCTCTTTGTAACAAAACTCAAAGGTCATCTCCTCCATGAAGTCTTCCCTGATTCTCCACAGGCAGAATCAGCACCCCCCCCCCATCCATTGTTCACGTACCTGGTATGGACTCTCACGGAAGGTCAGACAGTGGAATGCTGTGAGCACAGGACTTGGGGCTGAGAAGAGCGCGTGTCCAACCCTGACTCGGTGACATCCTAGTCTTGTGGCCTGGGGCCCAGTGCTTGACCTTCTGAGCCTCAGCCTCCTTGCCAGTGGAAATGAGGATTTATGATAACACACACCCCCTGCCCACCGGACTTTAAACATTTACCACAGTACAGTGCTCCACAAGTGTGTGGAGAAGACTGGGCAGCCATTAGCTGCAATTGTCAGTGCTATTGTCCCCCGAGGCCAGTCTAGCACTGTTCGTGGTCTGGCTGCCCCATGAGGCTCTGGGTGTCTCACTGGATCTTGTCTTCCTGGAGCCCCAGAGCTGTGTCTGGGACTGCAATCTGTAGGCAGGGGCATATCAGGTGTCCCCGGCCAGCAGCAATAAGGGAAAGAGGTGGCCAAAATGCTGCCCACCGGCTCCCCATCCCTCCATCCCCATCCATAGAAGCTGGAGACCACCAAGGAGGCAGAGAAATCAGGAGTGGTGTGGGGGGAGTGGTGGGCAGTGGAGAATGACGTAAGAGACTCTTGGGGTGGGGTTTTCACTCTCCCTCCCTACCCAGGCACCAGGGGAGAGGGAGGAAGGAGGAGATAGCTGGTCCCCACCCTGCTCCTGGGCCGTCAGGACAAGGCTGGGATGCTCTGCAGGAGGGGAAAGAGGGAGCATGAAATTGGGTTTAAGGTGGAAGTTTTAGATTCGACCAAACCAGCCTTTTTATTGCCCCGAAGAGCCGGGGGAAGGAGAGAATCCGCTGGAGCCCTGGGGAAGGGACGGGAAGTGGCGACGGGAAAGAGCAAGGCCACAGGCAGTGAATCACCAGGGAAAGCCCGACCATTTCCGGCACATTCCCGGAGAGGCCAGAGGTTCAACAACAGCCGCGCTTGCTCGTTCGCTCGCTCGTATATCACCTCCCTCTCCCTGGGGCCTGGAGCAAGCAGCGCCCTGCCCAGCTCCCAGGCCGCCCAGCCCAGTCATTCCCTCCGCAACCTCCCAGACTCGCTCTTGGCCACAGACGACCCTTACCCAAGCTCTCAGCAGCAGACTCAAGACCAGGAGCACCCCTCGACTGGTTGCAAGCTGTACTGCCCTCTGAAATTCTTAATATCTTTTGAACGAGGGACCCGCATTTCTGTGTGGCACTGGGCCCCACAACTTACACAGCTGCTCCTGGCAGGGCTCCTTGCTTCCCACAGACACCCCCAGGGTCTCTAACCCCAGCAGGCTACCCAACCCCCATGTGTCCCCAAGAGGCAGGCTCTGAGCCCACCACCCAGGGAGGCCCGTCTGTGTCCTCTGAGAGCCTCGGTCTGCCCAGGCCACCAGGCCAGGGGCCCCAGAGAGCAGGGGAGGGCCACCATCAGCCACAGGTCTGCCCATTTCAGGGGGAGGAGGGTGAGGAGGGCACTGCTCCTTGCAGGGAAACCTGCAGGAAGTTAGGCAGGATTTCCAGACAGAGGGTCAAGCAGCAGAGGGTCAAGAAGGCCAAGGACAAGGCCAGAGACAGACCCACAGCAAGAATGAAGGCAGTGCCCCCCACCATGTCTGGGTTGTGGGTTCAGTCCCCAGTTGGGGCATATAGGAGAGGCAACTGATCAATGTTTCTCCCTCACCGATGTTTCCCTCCCTCTCCTTCTCCTGCCCTCCTCCTCTCAAATAAAAGCTTTAAGAAAGAAAAGAAAGAATTGCTGACAGTTCCCCAAGAGATTCCCCCTCCAGGGCTTGGGGAACAAGTAAGAGAACCGAGCTCAGATAGGGAAGTGTCTCGGGAAAAGGTCTGGGTTCCCACGGCCAACTCTTCCCTAAAACCATGCTGACTCTGGGGAGGTAGTTAGCCAGCAAGACAGTCAACCATCTCTTCCAAACCATGCCTGGCAGCACCCTGAAGGACCCCTTGTCCACTTTCAAGAGAAGTGATAAAGCTCCTCCAAGGAGAGGGCCCTCTGCAGTGTTCTCAGTGTCCCTGGGGACTGTGCCTGCCATCCATCCTCCCACCCACCCATCTATCCATCCACCACCCATGCAACCACCTATCCACTCTTTCATTGTCCCTCCCTCGATCCCTCCCCACCCCCGTCCGCCCAGCACATGATGACTGTGGTCCTACTGTGTTCCCACAGGCACAAGGGCTGCTCAGATGGACACAGACCTGCTCAGATGGACACGGACCCCCCTCAAGTCCACAGTGGGGAAGACAGATGGACATTCGACACACAATCACACAAGTAGTTTAAATGTGATCGACGCCTGGGAAGGAAGGGGTAGGGTGCCAGGGGAGAAGATCCTGGAAACCGGGCCTGGTTTGGGCTGAGGGAACAGCAACCTTTCCCCGGGGGTGCCGGGGTAGTCAAGCCCTCCTGAGTGCCCGGGCTTGTGGGGAGGCAGGAGGAGGAAGGAATGGTGACCCTATTCTTAGGCAAAAGGGCTGCGCTGGGCGGGGGTGGGGGATGGGGGGCTGGTGACACTATCTGGGCAGTGCCGGGTGCCCAGTGAGGTTGAGAGGTAGGATTCAAACTGGGTTTTGGCCACATCTTCAGTGTGACTGTGGGCGAGAGTGCCACTCCACCTTGCAAAGTGTCAGCTTTTCTGACTGCCACGTGCAGATACTAATAGTAACAAGGAGCACGTGCGGAGATCTTGCTCTGTGCCCTTTCCCCTAGGACGTCGCATACATTACCTCCTTTCGTTTCTACTGGTTCCAGCCTCATCCTGCTATTGTAGCACCTTTATTATCCCCACTTCCCAGATGAGGGAATGCGAGGCTCCATGAGACCGCTCCACTGGCTCAGGGTCACTGCCAGCAGAGGGCCGAGTGGGGGCTGGGAAGCAGACCGACACCCCGAGCCCCTGCTCTGGCCTGTCAGGCCGCTTGGCTCCTGAAGTGGTAATGTGAGGGTAAATCAGATTACAGCCCAGTGACAAATGACCCCAGAATTTCTACTAGGACACCGTGCCAGCCAAGTTTAACCAGCTGAATGTTTGCTCAGAAGGTATATTTTTAATTTCTATAACTTTGGACTTTTTGGAAGATATATTTATGGCCATGATATCAAATGTAATTGCAGTGTGGTCAGAGAATGTGGCCTGTACGATTTCAATCCTTTCCGATGTGCTGAAACTTGCTTCAGGGCCTATGATGTGGTCATTTTTTTAAACGTTGCTCGGATTCAAGCGGAATGTGTCTTCTCTCATCACCGAGCTTCCTGCACAACGTGCGCTGCGGGGTTGCCCTCGTTCGTCGTTGACGGAGAAGTGTGTTCCGCCCACACCCTCGCCCCAGCGGCAGTGCTGAGCTCTGCAGCTGCTGCGTGAGGTTAGTTGACTTCTTTGCCCTGAATATTTGAGGATATGTCATCAGCCACCTGCAGGTTCGGGCTTGTTATAGCTTACCAGTGAGTTAGACCTTCCCTGCAGAGATGCCCCACCGCCAGTCAGACTTCAGACTTGGAATCTACTCTGTCTCCTCATCCGCAGCTTTGCCGGACTTCCCTCGGCGGCTGTTTGCCTGGTGAATCTTTCTCCACTCTTTCTTTTACTTTGATCTTTTGGGGTTCATTAGGTATGTCCTTTGGAAGCATGTGGGGGAACCTCATTTTTATTTCATCCAGTCTGACGATCTTTATCTTTTAACCATTTCAGTCCGTGTGTATTTAATTTGGTGAATCTTATATTTGGGTCTATTTCCACCTTTTCATTTTGTTCAAGTTGTTTTGTTTTTATTCTTATGTTTCTGTTTCCTTTATTTTTTGCCTTCTTTTGTATTGATCGGCTTTTGTTCCCTCATTCCATCTTCCCTCTCCACCTGTGTGGAAATCACACACTCTATTTCTCCTCATTTCGTGTTTTCCCTAAACATTCTAACATGACTATGTAACTCGACGAAGTTTAACGTTAATCAAAATATGTATCCTCCTCTCAATTCAAAGATCTTAGAACACTTCGATCAAAACACTTCCTGACATACACCTTTGGTGTCTGTTACCTTTAGTTCTGCTTTTTCTTAACTCCATAAGTTCAAGTTATTACTGTTTGATACAGTCAATGATAAGAGCTACTCTAATGTTCGCAAAGTGTCCACTATTCCTTTTCCATCTGACAGTCCTTCCTTCTGAGATTCCTGTCCTCCTTCCTCAAGCCGGTTGCGCTACGTTGCTGGGCTGACCTAACCAAGGACCGCCAACTGGGGGATACAACAACAGGAATTTACTTTCTCACACATCGGGGGGCTAGAAGTCCAAGGTCAAGGTGTTGGCAGGGTCAATGTCTCCTGCAGCCTTTCCCTTAGGCTTGCAGATGGCCGTCCTCTCCCTGTGTCTCCCTGTGTCTGTCCTTGTCTGTGTCCAGATTTCCTTTCTTTATGAGGACAGCAGTCCTACTGGATCTGGGCCTGCCCTAGAGACCTCACTGTAACTTAATCACATCTTTAAAGTCCAATCTCCAAATACAAGGACATTCTGGGGTCCTGGGGATTAGGGCTTCAACATATAAATTCGGCCCGTAACACACAATATATAAGATAATCTGTTTTTATCTGTCTGAAATGTCCTTATTTTCTCCACCTTTTTGAAAGATATTTTTGCAGGGTTTATAATTCTTCATTAATGGTTCTTTTCTCTCAATGCTCCTAAGATATGACTTCCCATCCGGCTTCCACTTTCGTCACCGAGATACCAGCTCTGAGTCTGTGGGGTTCCTGTGAGGGTTTCGTGAGTTGGCGTGTGCAGCGTGCTGCGCATTGGGCCCTGCACCTAGGAGCTGTGATATAAACAGTAACCATTATTTTCCCTCTGGCCACTTTGAAAATCTTCTATTTGTCTGGGATGTCCTTCGGTTTCACTGTGGTATATCTCGGCCTGTATTTCTTTTTATTCATTCAGCTCAGCATTCTGTGTCATTTGTCAGTTTAAAATTCTCAGCCATTATCGCTTCCAATATCGCCTCTTCTTCATTCGCTACGTCCCCTTCTAGAGCTCTGGTTACATAGTAGAGATTCTTCCTTTGCCTTTCCTGTCTCTGATCCTCCCTGTCTTCGTAGGATTCTAGGTCATTTTTTTAGATCTATGTTTGTTTCTCTTCCTCTGTGTCTGAATCTGCAATTTAATGTGTCTATTACGATTCTGTTTCAATTTTTACAGTTTTCCTCTTCAGATGTATCATCTGGTTCTTTTTCACCTCTGCTCAAAGTGTTTTCCAAGTCACCTCTGCTTCTCTTACCTACAGGAGGGACTAACTCTGGTCCACTGCTGTCCACTGTCCCTTTCTTATTTGTTCAAAATTCCTGTTTTTGTTCTAAGACACATTGCGTCCTGAGGCCTCTGCACTCTTTCTTCACCTCTACCACAAAACTAGTGTTTGGCTTTTTATTTATTTAATTTTTTGGAAGACTATTTTCACAGATGTAACCTCGTTACATCATTTTGAAGGATGACGACTAGGTAATGTGCTGAATCATAAGTGACACTAGTTGATGCCCCAGCAAATTGACAAATGCCACATCGTGGGCATTCAAGTCCTCAGGGAGTCCCAGTCTCTGAGCTAACTCACTGAAGACCGCAGGTGGGCGGATGAAGGAGGCATTCACCTGCTGTCACCTGGTGTCCCGAGCCCTCGGCTCCCTGGCTAGAGTGTAAGTGTCCTGACACAAAGGCTGCAATTTTCCATCTTCAGATTCCTCTCCGGAAGTCCTCAGTGCCGGCAGTTTCATGACTATGCAAGAAAATTATCTGTAGAACTGAATGAGATTCCATTTACTAACGTGCTCTAGTGCCTCTCCTGCCCCGCAGTGAGAGGCAGAGTGGGAGAGGGCAGGGTGCTACCCGGCCTCAGGTAAGTCATGTGTGGCTGGTCTTTATTTTATCCACCTGCACATGGTGAGAAGGAGGGCCTGGACAGGGTGGTCTTTGAGACCTGTTAATTTAATTCAACGAGGCGACCCCTAGACTGAAGTGGCTTACGTAAGAAAAACAGAATCGAACCCTGTAAGGCAGGAGTGTTAAACTCATTTTCACCAGGGCCCACATCAGCCTCACAGTTACCTTCAAAGGGCCGAATGTAATTTTAGGGCTGTATAAACGTAACTGCTCCTTAACTAGGGGCAAGGAGCTCTTCATTCAGCCCTTTGAAGGCAACAACGAGGCTGATGTGGCCCCTGGTGAAAATGAGTTTGACAGCCCTGCTGTAAAGGCTCAAGGTCACAAAATCAAAACACTAAGGACAACCAGTCACAAACAACCAAATAGTTGTCAAGCTGTAGCTAATCAAATAATTTCCTTTCTTTGCTTCTGCGCTTTCTCTATGAAGTCTGGGCCCTGGCTGGGGGCGGGGGATGTGGCCAGGGGGATAGGACGGGGAGGGGAGTGCTCCCACCGCACGACTGGAATCGATTTTTGTTCAAACTCTTAAAATTCTTAATATGCCTCAGTTTGTTTTTAACAGACCATGGTTCCCACATCTGGCCAATCACCTGGAGATGAAGAGATACCCGAGCTTCTTTCAGGAGCTTCTGACTCACACTAAAACTGTGATAAAATCAGCCAACACTTAGCAAGAACTTCCTTGGGTCCAGGCACCGAACCAAGGGTTTTACAAGTTCATCTCAGTGTATAGCCTCACAGCCATGGGAGGTAGTTGCTATCCTCGTCTCCATTTTACAGACGAGCAAAATAAAGGTGAAGCCAAGTGGGGGAGGAGGAGGAGGGGCTTAGGAGACTATTGAGTCAATTAGTAAGGAGGGTTCGAGTGCAGGTCCCAGCTCTCAGAGCCAGCAGCTCCAGACCACACTCTAGATAGCTGCGCTACAGAGGGCTTGGGGCGGCGGGTGGGGGGGGGGGAGACTTTGGTGATTCGGCTGATTAGCCAGCTTTGAGGAAGGCAGCCCAGAGGTGCATGACGCTCTCAAAGGGTGCATTTGTCTGAGATGAATGGCCCATCCCCCTTCGGTGCTTCTGGAAAGAAAACGGTTTGGGAACAGTTGTCTTTCTAAATACAAAACAAGCGGACTTTTCATTGGCATTGCCCAGCTTTGGGGAAACGCGGAGCGCAGTCAGCAGACTTCCCAGTCTCACAGGTTGATCCAATCTGAGAACCCAGGGTGACGTTCTGTACACCTGGCACTTTGGGTCCCGCCCCGTTTCGCAAAACCTTCAATCCGAGGCCCATTTTCTGAGATTGATGTGAGGATAGACCAATTATAATGGTCCATGGCAAACGGCTGTCCCGCCTCCCAATGGCCCCGCCTCCCTTTCATTCTGAAAGAAAGAACCTCGGCCCAGTTGTCCAATGAGAAGCGCCTCCACCCTAAAGAACCGTCCTCTTTCGGCTTCGTCTCCGCCCCAAAAGCCAGAGGGACTCCCGCCTTTCGGTGTGGTACAAACCAATCAGAGGGCGCGTTTGGCCGTATGGGCAGCAGACAGACCAATCCCCGGGCCCCGATTCGCGTCGCACCGCCCCTCCGCCCGGGCCAGGCGGCGGGCGAGAGCGGGCCTCCGGGCGGCGGCGGCGGACGCGGCCTGAGGGAGCGGCCGGCTGCCGCGCGGGGCTCGCCTCGCCCGCGGCGGGGTCCATGGCCTGAGCGGCCATGTCCGGCGTTGTGCGGACCCTAAGCCGCTGCCTGCTGCCGGCGGAGGCCAGCGGGGCCCGCGAGCGCAGAGCGGGCGGCGGCGGGGCCCGCGACGCGGAGCGCGAGGCGCGGCGGCGCAGCCGGGACATCGACGCGGGGCTGGCCCGCGAGCGGCGCGCCGTGCGGCGCCTCGTCAAGATCCTGCTGCTGGGCGCGGGCGAGAGCGGCAAGTCCACCTTCCTCAAGCAGATGCGCATCATCCACGGCCGCGAGTTCGACCAGAAGGCGCTGCTCGAGTTCCGCGACACCATCTTCGACAACATCCTCAAGGTGCGTGCGTCCCCGCCCGCACACCTGCGCCCAGATGTGCCAGGTGCGCGCGGGGGGCGGCCCCGCGGGCCTCCGAGCGTGGCGGGGACCGCGGACCGCGGCCCGCCCCTGGTCTGGCCCCTGGTCGGCGCCCTGGTCTGGAGGCAGCCCCCGGCCGCCACGTACCCCCAGCTTCGAGGGAGCCGGCCGAGGATGCGCACCCCGCCCGCCCGCCGGCTGGACGGCCGTGGCTCCTGCCCTTCTAGGGGGCTCGGGGCGGTGGAAGTGGGAAAGCCGGCCCACGTCTGGGTATCGGGAGGGGCGGGGGCCTCGGGGGCGGGCAGAGCCCGGGGCTCCGGTCCGGGACGCGCCCCTGCGCGCTGGCATCTGCGCGTTCCCGTCTGCAGCCTGGGAGCCGGCCCGCCCCGGCCCGCCCCGGCCCGCCCGGCCCTCCCAGCGAGTTCAGAAGCGCACCGTGAACTGGGCAGGAAACTGGCCGCAGGCCCTCCTTCCAGACTGTTTATCAGGAAAGTTTCAAACACGTTCCCAGTAGAGAACTGTGGGGGGAACGGGATGTGCCCGCGGCCCCCTGCGGCGTCCACCCTTAATCCGCGATCGCGATCGCCAGTGCCCGCCCCTCCACCTGTGCCCGCTCCCGCGGCGTGGCGCCAAGCCTGCTGGGTAGCCCACTGGAAAGTGTTTTCGCGTGTGGCACGGAAACATAAGGCCTCTCGTATGAGACGCGACCACAGCGTCCTTGTCAAACCTAGAAATGCGTGATCCTTCAAATTCATCAAGTATGCGGGCAGTGTTCCGATTTCTCCTGTTGCACAAGTATGTGTCTCAAAGTGCTGTGTGATCCATCTCCAGGCTTTCTCTCTGTCTCTTGATCGCTTTCATTCTTTACAATGTATTGGGGCAGGGCGGGGGGGGGGGGGGGGGGGGGGGGGGGGGGGGGCGGCCTGTGGAGCTGACCGAGTCTGGGTTCCAGTTTCTCTCTGTGAGCCTGTGCCCCCGAGAAGTGGAGTCTGGAGGTCGATGAGGACGGGAGGTGGGCTCCTGCACCCAAATTCGGTCATTTCCCTTTTAGGACCCCTTGTTTCCCCCGCCCCTGGCCCCTCACCTGCCCTCTCCCAGGCCCTGCTGTGGGAGCCACGTTACAGGTAGGAGGGAAGTTGTCTCCAGGCAGAGGTGGAGGGAGGCTGGCCCTGCCGGAAGCTGCCTGGAGACTAGATTTTGCAGTGCCCGAGGGACTTTAAATTTAGCAAAGGGCGGAGAAGCCATCTGGAACATTTTTCCCTCCTTCACCCATGAGGAAGCTTCCGGCCCTGGAGACGAAGTGGCTGCTCACTGGACCTGGGTGCTGGGACCCCGGGCCCCAAACTTGCAGGCCCGCACCAGGACTCCCACCCTGGCATTCCCGCCCTGCGCATTCCTGCCATGCGCCTGTTATTAAACGATTTCGTCGGGATAGAAATGGCCCTTTTAGGATCAGGACGGGAAGCAGATGATTTGAGTGATAACCACCCCCCCCCATCCTTTTCACCTCTTTCAAAAGCCTGTGAGTCAGAGCTCCAGCCCAGCACTTCAGCTTTAAAGGCGAGGTGCCCAGGGTGATTCAGGGGATCGGCTGTGTGTTTAAAATTCCCCTCGTCTTCTGGGGTAAAGTGCATGTGATTGTCCTTCTGAGCCGCTGGGCCAGATTTTACTTTTGCTGCTTTTGTGGCCTCCAGACCAGGCAGGTAGAAGAGCACAGAGATTTGGCCAACTGTCTTCTAGTTTCTTTAAACTCAAGAGGCAGAGAAAATATTTTGAAACAGAATTTTAAGTCAAAATCAGTGTTTAAGTGCGTTTTAGAAAACTCAGTCTTAAGCTTCCCCTGGTGCATATATGTAAACATTCACTTTTACTGGCTTCCTTCCCGACAGAGCAAGAGGGTTAAACCAATACCATTTTTCCCAACCTTTTCACTAATTGTAGTTCCGTATTAAACTCACTGTATCTGCTGTGGCTATTTCGATTCCTCGTTAGAAGTCCTGCTTTCACTCTGACCAGAAGCCGCCCTCCCCCATTCCTGCTTGGACGGGCCACTTTGGGAAGAGCCTTCTTAGTGAACGTGCTTTGTCTCGGCTCCAATAGGGCGCGTTCGGATGTTGCTCTTCCGAAGAGCATTTGTGTCTAAAACACATTTAGTGTTAACGGGTTGTTTGTAAAGCACTGGCTCTGAGCCACACTCACTGCCAGCCCCTTCCCACACGTGACCTGTAATTTTCATAACACTTTGGGTGGTTTTGTCCCATGTCGTCGATAAGGAAACTGAAGGTAGAGAGTTTAAAATCTACCCGAGACCAGCTACCTAATTAGTGGGCGGCAGAGCTGGGAACCAGAGCTAGTCTTTTTTTTTTTTTTTTTTAATTAAACTTTTATTTTCGAGATAATCGTTGTCCCATGCAGTTGTAAGGAGCCGTGCAGAAACCCCATGTCCCTTCAACCCAGTCACCCTCCATGGTAGTGTCTTGCGAAACGGTAGTGCGGTGTGACAGCCCGGATGCTGACATCGGGAAGGACACAGAGCACTCCACCCCCACAGGCTACCTCGTGTTGTCTTCGGCAGCTACTCCCCACGCTGACAGTGACCGCTGTCTTCTCCAACGGTATCATCTTGTCACTTCAAGAACGTTATACAAGTGAAACCATGCGAGGCGTGGCCTTTGGGAATTGGCTCTTCAGTCGCCCCACAGGACCCCCCGGGGAGACGCCCAGGTGGGGTCGTGTACCAGTGATCAGCAGTTCGTGCGTCTTGCTCGCTGAGGAGCATCCACAATGTGGGTCTCCCACGGGGCACGTGTAATAGTCACCCGGTGGGGGCAGTGGGCGCTCTCCCCAACCTGCCTAGTTCGAACAGACCTTCCGTGAGTTGGATGTGGTACGTCTTGGTGTATATTTCATGAGCCTGTGTCGGTGAATGTTCCGTGGAAACCTGGAAAAAAATGTTATCTGGGGAAGTGCTCTGTACGTTCAGACACTGCTGGTGGACGGTCGCACTGTGTTCTTCTGTCCCCTTGCTGGTTCAGTGGCTCTGTCGGCTGCAGAGAGGGAGCTGTTGAGGTCGCTGGCTGAGCCTTGAATAACACAAGGGTGAGGGTGCTGCCCCTCCAGCAGTCAGAAACCTGTGCGAAACTTCCAAGTCCTCCAGAGCTTAGCTACCGATAGTCTCCTGCTGGCTGGAAGCCTTGCTGGTAACAGTCAGCTAGCACCTATGTTGAGTGTTCTATGTGTTACATGGTGTAGTCTTACCATAAAGTAAGCTAGGGAAAAGGAAACATGAAGAATCTCACAAGGAAGAGAAAATACACTTCCAGTACGTATTGAAACAATAGGCCCAGAAGTGGATCCACGCAGCCCACCCGTTTGTTCAGGGGTCAGCTACATGACTGTGGGTTTGTCCGTTCTGTTTGGGCTGTAGCTCTGTCAGTTTTAAGCTTCTCAAGTAGTTTGAGACTCTGTTGTGTGGTGTGTGAACACTCAGGATTGTCTTCCTGGGGGAGTGATCCTTTTGTCATTTTGTCCCCCTTTGTTTCTGGTAATTTCCTTTGCTCTGAAGTTTGTCTATTCCAACGTCCCACTCTGGCTTGTTCCAAATGCTTTCACGGTGTATGTTTTCCACCCTGTTACTTTCAACCCACTACCCGTGGTGTTGTATGAACTGAGTTTCTTTTCTTTTTTAATATTCGTGTGTGGTTGCCTCTCACATGCCCCCCACTGGAGACCTGGCCCACAACCCAAGCATGTGCCCTGATCTGGGAATTGAACAGGCGACCCTTTGGTTCACAGGCCTGCACTCGCACCAGCCAGGGCTAAACTGAGTTTCTTACAGATGGTATATTGTTACATTGTATTTTCTGTATCTACTCTGCTCATTTCTGTCAATTAGTTTGTGTATTTAGACCAGTTACAGTTAACATAATTATTAACATGTTAGGGCGTAAGTCTCATTTTATTATTTTTGGGGTTTGTTTGTTTGTTTGTTTGTTTGTTGTTTTTTGTTTCTTATGTTCCTGTGGGTTATTTAAATGTGTTTCAGGATTATATATATTTTTATTCCTTGCCCAAGGATCTGTTTTAGAAAGGGAGGGAGGGAGAGAGAGAAACATCCATGCGAGAGACAAACACCCATGCCTGCCTCTCGTACGCACCACGACCAGGGACCAAACCTGCAGCCTTTCGGTGTACAGGACAACACTCCAACTGAGCGAGCCGCCCGGCCAGGGCAAGATTCTATCTTTGATCGACCGATGATTGGTTCTTTAGTATGCCCATCAAAGCTCCATGTCACTCTCTTGGTGGCTGCTGTAGTTTCACAGTTTACGTATGTAACTAACCCCCCTGTGCTGAGTCTGTTTCACAAGTGTAAGTGGAGTCCGGAAACTTCATTCCCACATACCTCCATACACTTCCACGCAACCCAAGTCTGAACGGCCGAAGTGTTTCTTACACGTGCCGCGCCGTCGGTCCCACTCCAGTCACCAGATGGGATTTAAAGGTCTCACAGAAAGTAGGACAGCGTGTTCTGTGTACCCTTGTTTCCCCCTGTCCCGACAGTGTGCTTTCCTTCCCGAAGTGACGAGCCTCTGCCACTCTCCCTTCTGCGTGGAAAACTTCCATTGGCCGTTCTCTCGGTGTGGGGCTGCTCACCACCGGTCCCCTCGGCTTTGCTCCACCGGGGGTGTCAGTGTTGCCCCTCCCTCCTCCAGGGCCGCCCTCACCGTCCATAGAACTCACAGCCGACCCCCTCACCTCTGCCCACCTTCTGCTCCTGCTCCTGGGCTGTGGCCCAGAGGGCGGTTCCCGGGGAGAGCGAGTGGGTGCGGCAGCCGTCCAGGAGGACCAGAGTCTGTGTCGTCCGGGTCCGGGACTCCAGTGCCAGGGCGCCTCCTTTCTGATCGCAGTGGTACCCGAGTGTGACCTGGTCGGGCCGTGCCCTCCTCACCTCACACTGCCCCCGCCTGCAGCGTGCTGTTTGAATCTGCGAGTTGCTTGGGCTCTCTGTAAATACTCCCTGTTCCTTCTTTCCGTCTTTGTGATCTTAGCGCCATAGTCTCCGCCTTCCCAAGTGGCCTGTCCTTGAGGTCGGGTGCTCGGTGTTTTGGAAGTTGTGTGATAACACAACCGCATGCACCCCTGGCATCAGGCGGACAGCCCCGGGTGGACTGCTCTGTGCTGCCTGGCTCGGCCTTGCCGCCGTTCCCCTCCCCCCACCTCGCTCTCAGGAGGGAGCCACATTTGGTGACCGAGCTGCACATCCTGCTGGAAGTACGTGAAACGCTCGCCCTCTCCGGGCCCTTGCCCACATGGCCTGGGAACTGCATGTCACACTGGACCTGCGTGGGGGTCTCGCTTCACCACCCCGGTGTGAACCTGCCCTGGGCACCTGGGTGCCGATGGCTTAGAAACCCCATGAAGACCACAGTTACCAAAAGTAGAGGTCTCTTGTCGACACTAAAATGAAAGAAGGTGGCCCACTGGGGGCCAGGGAAGAGGAGTCCTGGCCGGGGCACCTGGCAGGGACTGCGGGGGAGCGTGCCGTGGGCTGGCCCTTGAAGCCCTGGGACGTCAGCAGGTGGAGAGGACGCACCCATGGGCCGTGCCTGTGCCGTGCAGGTGTGTGTGGTTGTGGCCAAGCACTCTAGGCAGCAGAGGCAGCAGACTAGAGTGAATGTAGGAGCTCAGCGGAACTTTCTGCGACCCAGGAGGGGTCGAGATACATGCTGGCTACAGACCGGTGTCCCGGCAGTGTGAGGCTCCCACCCAGACTAGCCAGGATGGTGCTGAGCTTCGTGAATCGAAATCTTTTCTTTTTTTCTGAGAAAGGTTTGCTCAACCATGTTTACCTGTTGCTATGGTGACTGGGACTGGGAAGAGGCCTCCGAGGCCCTCTGTGTTAAGCCCCATGTCCCTGGCCCGCAGCTTGCGAGGCCCCCGGCTCGGGTGCTGCTGTGGGTCTGCAAGTGCAGAGGCCGCAGTGTGCCTCTGGGCTGCGAGAGAGCAGGAGGTTTGTTGCCTGTGGGCAAATCACTTTCAGTAAGCGAGTTTACCTCACACTTGGACACGCGGGCTGCCCTTCAGGAACGCCAGAAAACCCAAACCATCATTTTGCACCAGGTGAAAAGTCCAGAGACCCCCCAGCCTTACTATTCGGGGGTTCAGAGCACACAGAGCGGGTCCCCCCAGCTCCCAGGCAGATGTGGTGAGTCTCACCAACCCTGCGTGCAGGGAGCAGTGTCCGACCCCCAGCCTCTGTCTGAGGTTTGGAATCTGCTGCGCTGGACACTGGGCAGTGCCCTGTTGGCGACGTGTCCTTGCCGTGTGACTGCATCATGTGTGCGGTTATGAACCGTAAGGACGTGCTTCACATGGACTCCTGTGCTCAGGCCAGCGCTGGGCCCTGGGAGCCCTATGTGCTCACGGCAGTATGGGCCATCTAGCCGCGGTCTGCTCACCAGAGGAGAGTCTGTCGAGGCAAAAGGAGGTACATTTCTTGGGCCTCCTGCTGAGCTGACCAACCCCCCCCACCCACCCAGGAGCAGGAGTTGCTCTCTGGTGCGCTCCCCAGGTGTTCAGCCTCGTGCTACAGGTGGTGGGAGAGCTCCAGGTGGCACCTGCAGAGTCCTGGAAGTACGCTGGGGTTTCCTCTGCCGCCGCCTGGCCACCACGTGGCAGGGGTGGCGTCCACACAGGTGGACTCCTGGGGCTGAACCCCTTTCACAGGATCAGCTCCTGTGACGTCGTCTAACAGGTGTGGGTGACAGTGGATTTGGTGGACTCCCATCAGCTCGTCCCTGAAAAGTGGGAGTGTTGTTTACGGGGCCATCCATGTCCCACAGTCATTGACAGTGTCTCCTGTGCTGTGACATCAGCCGAGGGTTTGGGAACTTGAACCCAGAGTGTTAGTCGTTACCGGTGAGCCAGACCCCACGGAATGTCCCGAGGGACACAGTGAGGACCCAGGTGGAAGCACACTTCCTCTCATGCATGTGGAATGGTCCGTGTACCGTGGTCCTGTTAGAAAGAGCAGGAGCGTGGTGACATGCCTGTGCCTGCTTCTGTGAGACAGCTACGGGCTCGTGGCTTCTTAAGTCCGCTTCCTGCAGCAGACGCTCTCTCGGGGGCCGCCTCGCTGCAGGTTACGGTGCAGGTCTGGTCCCTAGGAGTGCACACCTGTACCCATCAGCGGCGATCGGTTGCAGAAGGCCCTCCCCCAGGGTGGCTCCTTGGCGGGGCGGCCCCCAGGATGTTTTTGTTCGGAATTGCCAGCGCTTTGGCTTAATTTGTGGTTTAAATCTGATCCAGAATTTTTGTGATCTCGAATATTTTCAGAATGTGTAAATATTTGCTGAGGAGACCACAGCATCTTCAGCGTATTTTTTAGTTGGAAACTTGTCTTGTTTCTTAATTCTTGGTAACTTCAAGAAAGAGCCCCAAGCGCTGAGCCCCCCCCCTCCTATGCCCGCTGCAGATCACCCCTCCGCCCGAGGGGTGCCCTTCGCCAGCCTTCCGTCAGTTTTTTACAGTTACATTCTTAAAGATGAAGTGTTAGGGAGATGGAGAGTGCTCTAAGTGAAGGTGTTTGGGAAGGAAATTAAAAGACTCAAATCTTGAATTAAGATTCAAGATTTATAGCTTTGATTTATATCAAGATTTAAATCTTTGTCCAATTTTTATAATTAATAAGCAATATATTACAAGAAATACGCACGGACAGTCAACTTTTTTTATGTTCTTTTTATAGTTTGTACTCAGGTGATTGTTCCTTTGATCATGACTTGAACCCAGACCAGGGTCCAGCCCCATCAGTTCCATTTGGAGTGCTGCCGCGGCCGTGCCCCTCCATGCGGCCCACCAGTGTCCACACGCTGTCCCTCCCCAAGTGCCCACCTGTGAGCGACACATGCAGGTCACGTGTTTTTAAGAGTTTACGTAGATGGTATCATTTTGAATATATCACCTATGTCACAAGTGGCAAACAAAAGGCCCACGGGCCGAATCTGGCCCTCCACCTGGTTTCTACCTGGCAGCAGCACCGAGCTCTCACTTAACTGTTACAGACTAGTTACATCTGTACAGTTCTCAAGTGACACTTGGCCCTTTGCAGGCAACCAGGAGGCTGATGTGGCCCTGGTGACAATGAGTCTGACGCCCCTGATACGTGCCATAGGTTCGCCCAACAATACGTTTGCATCCTGTCCGCGTCAGCGCCCGGAGACCCCGTGTCTTCGTTTCAGCTCGTGCGGGCCCCTGCTGGGGAGTGAGCCTCGCAGTGGTCGGCTGACAGCCCATGTCAGCTCCCAGAGCACCGGCGCCTGCCTGTGAGGAGGCCAAGTGAGAAGTGCCCACCCAGCCTCGGTTCAGCACGAGCCCCGTGGTGTTAGCGGGTCCCCGCACACACGTCAGGGCCGCGTCACACCCTCGAGGATCGCTGGACGCAAGACACTCTGACATGAACTGTCTGCCGTTCCTACACTGACCTGCATGCATTTCAGGCAGGAGTCACAGTGAGCCCTGCTCACCTAGCCCCACCTGCGGCGCTTTGGTTGGGCTCCAGAGATGCTGAGCTCGGGCCTTTGCTCCCCACCCCTGGGAAAGCTCGTCCTTCCTGTCCTGTCCTCACTACTTCACAGCCACCTCCCCCCACTGCTTAGTCCCAATGGAGGAAAGGCCCCTTCGCTCCCTCCCTGGGACGGGCTCCCAGCACAGGGGCTCCCTGAGGGCAGGGCCCGGCCTGTCTGGTCTCCGCGGCGTCCTCTGTGCCTGCCGCAGCGCTGGAGGCTGGCGCCGTGCTGGACGACCTGGACTGATGGGAGGGCTGCACAGGGTAGGAGTGATGTCCCTGTCACCCACACGTGGTCTGCAATGTCTGCTGCACGTCAGGCCCAAGAAGCGTTCCTGGTCACCGGCGCCAGTGATCTCGGGCACCCTGGGAGACACAGGAAGGTGCTTCTGTGCTTTTCGGGCTGCGACAGGGACCCCTGCCTGAAGGTCACACGGGAGCCGGTACATGCTCACAGAAGGCTGTGTTTCACAAGGAATTCGAGGCCAGAGGCGGATTTGACACTCAGCACATCTCCGAGTTCCGCCAGCCCTACAGACCTACGAGGTTCTGGGCCCTGAGGAAAGCAGGGAAGGGGAGTAAGGAGTTCTGCAGTCGGTTTGCTGAGGTTTGGAGCGGGCTGGTCGGTGAGGGCTCTCAGAGAGGGGACTTGCGAACTCAACTTCGCGGAAGAAGCCCCCAGGAGCTGTTGTGTGTGGCTGGCTGGCCGTGAGCTGGGACAGAGTCGAGGGGCCGCCCCCTGGCGCCTTCCGTTGTCTCCATGGACGTTATTGGGGTTTTGACTGTGGCCGTCCGCTTGCCTGGATTGGAGGCCCGGTGAAGCCTCGGAGGAGTTCAGTTCTGAGCACTCTCGGCTGGCGGTGCCCTGACCTCTATCCCATCCTCTAACCCAACCCGGACTCCCAAGCCTTCTGAGCAACCCCAGGTGCTCGCTCTTCCCGCTGGCTGCCGCCCCTCTCCCGGTCTCCTCCACCCAGTGGTTGGCACTCACCTCGCTCACCTTGACCGGCTGCCCTTGCCTCTCCGCATCTTCCTCTCGAGGTGCAGCGCACACAGTAGGCCTCTCAGCACAGGTACACTGCCCTGCCGTCGACAAGGGTGTCACCTTAGTGTCAGTGACCCCTGTATCCCAGCCTCTCTGACTGGGGACTGCTGTCCTTGCGGGGCCACAGTGATGACACAGGGGAGGCCAGAGACTATCACAGATGTCCTGTGGTGCCCGTGAGCATGTCCGCACCTACTTTTTAAATAACTAAAAAAAAGGTTTTGACTCATCCTACAGCATTCTGTGTTTTCAAAGCTGGTATTTATCATTGTCAAACTTTGTTCCCTCTCGGAGCTAGAGAACACAAAACAAAAACTGAACGAGGTTGTTGTCGGGGATAAAGCAGGTGCACTGTAAAGGTCACCGAGTTCTCTGGACTCATCCATGTGTTTGTCCTCAGCCCATGTGAGCAGGTCCAGTAGCACAGTGGCCAGCATGCCCGTCCATTACAGACGGAAGTTCCAGGGCAGGTTTGCTCGTTAGTGTCTGTGCTCCCCACCCCCACATCATCTGATGGACTTTGAAGTTCATGATCAACACTCCTGCGTCCACGCGCGCCCTGGGCAGAGTGCAGTCCTGGAAACTGGGCGTGATGCGCCCGGAGCACGAAGTCGCTGGTTTTAGCAGCTTTAGCCAATCGCCCAGGCCTGAGACTATGTGAGTGCATTCGTAGCTCTCAGAGAAGGAGACAGTAAGTGTGGGGAGCAGTGCCTGCCTGCTTTCCCATAGCTTTAAGGAGCCGCAGGCGTGGGCCCCTGAGGAGGCACACTGACAGACTTGAACATGGAAAGCAGTGTTCCTAGAACCCGCGACAAAGACAGGAAGTCAGAGTGCGGCTCCCCAGGAGGGCGGTCTGAGACACGCTCGGACGCGCACGTGCTCACCCACTTACCTCCACGGCTGACGGGCTGTCCCTCGTGGGAGGGTGGCTGTCAGCGCTCTGGAAGCTTCTAGGAGGGCCCCCCACTCGGAGTCACTAATGCTTTTCGCGGCCCACACAGGTGTCGTACAGTGCTGCAAGCGGCCTGCTGGGCCGTCGCAGGTGGTGGGGCTGCAGAGCCCTGACTTCGAGGGGAGCACTGACCCACAGCAAGCCCCCCATGGGGCCAATGGCGCCCCAGCAGGACACACTGTGCCTGTCACCTCGTCGACGCCTGCGAGGCCGGACAGTGCTGTCACAGGCTCATGTGGACTCCTGGCTCATTTCCCAGACTTTCAGAGACGCTCCCCGCAGACAGACATTGGGCGGAAGTCACTTTCGTGGTCTCCCGTCACATCTGTCCGAGTACTCACATGCTCCACTGCCCTCAGAACCTGGCCGCCACACCTCTGCTCGTCCCATGGGCAGCTCCGTGGCTCCTCTCTGCCGGGTGCCTTGCCGTGACCCGGTGCTAAGGGCGAGCTAGGTGAGCCCTTCCCGGCACGACCTGAGCCTTCCTTTCTGAGTCCAAATGTGCCACCCAACCCCTGGGACCCTCGTCCCCGCCCCCTGCCCTGGCCCCACCCAGCCCAGGGGGCTTGGGGCTTGGGCTTCCTGTAAGTCTGTTCCTTTTCAAATTCCTATCTCCTTTTCCTGTTGGGAGACCAAGGCCCCTCCCGTGCCCTTGCACAAAGCCTGTGTCTTCTGCTTTCTCCCGCATCTGAAAGGCTGAACTGCTGCCTCGCCTCCGGGCCAGTGGGGCCCTCCCTGCACCCTGCTGCCCAGGGGCCCCCACCCGCTTTGCCAGTGCCTGCTGCCGTCTGTGGTTTGGGGTCCAACATTTTATTATCACCATTGTTTTGTTATTAATAGTATCCCGAGCTAAGCCCCTCCAGAGGAAATGTCGTGGTGGTGGTGGTTGCTAATTCAGTTGCCTCTGTGAGCACTTTACCCGCTGCCCTGGACAGTTACGCTGCTATCTCATAGAGCTCTCCCCCTCCGGGGTGGATCCCTTCCTAATGTCAGAGCCCCTCCCTGCGAGAACGTGGCTGCCCTCCCCGCACCTGTGTGTGACCGGGCCAAGGCAGACCACGGGGCTGCTCCCAGATTGGTGTGCTCGAAGGAACTCTCAGTATCTCGTTCACCATAAAAGGGCGACACGCGAGTGACGCTTGCTTCTGTGAGTCTGGTCGGTTGCTGTACCCTCTTACTCTACTTGCTACAGTAAGTTGAGCTGTTTCCTTGATTGAACTTCTCCTGTACACAGGTTTTTCTTTTACCTTTGATAGATGAAAAGGAGCTCATTTTAAAAGGAGTTTCCACACCCATGACACAACTAAATTGTTTTCAAATAAAGCATGGGCAAATATTAGTTTATTTATTGATCTTCCAGAGAGAAAGAGAAACATCGATCTGTTGCTCCATTTATTTATTCGTCCATCAATTGATTCTTTGTGCCCTGACAGGGGATCGAACCTGCAACCTTGGTGTATGGGATGGCGCTCTAACCATCTGAGCTACCCGACCAGGGCCCCAGTATTAATTTTTTAGCCTCACTAATGCCTCCTGAGGTCCGATTTCCAGGGAGAAACCGCTGGAAGGACTGCCACTGTGGGGTTGTGTGTGGTGGGTGGGTCAGCACTGGGCGGATCTGATCGTTGCAGCCCCACTCTGTGGCCTCGGGCACGCCCACTTTGTTCAGCCTGAGAGGTGGGGAGGGGATTGTCCCCCATTCGGCCAAGGAGGGATCTTGAAGCCCAGGCACCCTCATCACCCAGTTGGTTACATACTGTGCAGGTTCGGGGACTATGGGGGATGACAGAGCAGACCGGGATCCTGCCCTCACAGCCTCCCATTGCCGTGGGGGGTGGGGGGCAACGGGAAACAGATAACTGGGTAAAGGGCAGGGTGCTGAGTGGGGGCGGGGGCAGGGCCCTCAGGGGGAGAAGGTGTGATTTGGGATAAGGCAGCCCAGGGAAGACCTTGCTGAGAAGCTGACCTTTGAGTAAACCCTCGGAGGGGCTGAGGGAGTGAGTCACGTGGATTTCGGGGTTAGAGGGCTGTGGGCCCCAGGCAGAGTGGGCAGAGAGATAAGGAAGACCGGAGGCCATAGGGAGCAGGGGGAGGCTGCGCAGGCCTCTGGGCCTCCATGGGGACACGCTTTCGCTCTGACGGGAGGGCGATCGAGGCAGGGCTTGAACAAGGGTGCTGTGGCCACTTACTTCAAGACTCGATGTCTGGAACAAGTGCAGACGTGAGGAGACCCGTCAGGAGGCTGGCCGGAGTCCAGGTGCCAGGCATCGAGGGCTGGCCTGGAGCGGTAGCCGGGGAAAGGCAGGGGAGGCAAGTTCTAGATCGGTCCTGAAGGCCACGCAGAGCATTCGCTGACCACCGGACGCGGTGGGATTTTACCTGCCTGCAGGCCCCTCGGCCCCTGCTCGTGCAGGAGTAGCCTGCAGCTGAGGTCTGAGCCCATTGCCGGCCTCTGGACCCCTCCAAGCCCAGCCTGCCTTGGTGACCCGCAAAGGGCCGTGCCGTCACGGTTCCGAAGGTGGGGTGGAGCCCTCACACTGCCCAGCCTGCTGCTGAGCCTCCGGCAGAGCGGTCGCTAGAGTGGAGAGAAGGAGGTACGGCAAGCAAGGAGCTGTCTGACAGGCCCCTGAAGTACGCGGCAGATTGCGGAGGCCTCCCCTTGACCTCCATCAGCGCTGCCTGAGCGTGAGGCAGCGTGCTGGCCGTCGGCCGTCTGTCTGCAGGGACAGAGGCTGGGCAGCAGAGGCGAAGCCACTGTTGCCCGCCACCCCGCAGCTCCTCTGGGGCGGGGAAGCCACCCGGGTGTTTGAGGAGCTCCTTAGGGAAGCAAACAGACCAGTTTAAAAAAAATTTTTTTTGGTAAAATGAAGAGTTACCAGACATAAATGTGTACGTTGGTACAGCCTTTCCGAGAGCAGTTTGGTGTTATTTATCCAAAGCCTCAAAAACCTGTGCCTACGTTTGGCCCAGCGGTCCCGTCATTCGGCTTCCAGGAAGGTCACAAGCGGGGTCACCACGCAGCGGTTACTGATCGTGAAATCCTGAAGTGGTTAGTGACACGGGACAGCTGTATATGGGTAGAAGTGTATTTAAAGACTTAGAAATATTGACATACACACAGAGAGAGAATTTCCATCAAGAATGAGACAGACAACATTCTAAGATCTTAACAGAAGTTATTTCTAGATAGTGATATTTTTGAGGGTTTAATTTGCTTCTTTGTGTATTTCAACGTTTCCTCTATTTTCTATGTGAAAAAATAATATTTTTGTGATCAGAAAGAAAGAAACTTCATCTTAGGAATGTCCCCACTGGGCCTGGTAGCTCAGGTGGAGCGCCGTCCTAACTGGCCGAGGTCGAGTGTTCCCTCCCTGGTCGGGGCCCAGACAGGAACCAGCCAGGGAGCGAGTGCAGGGCTGGATAGGGCGGCTGAGCCGAGCTCCCCGCCCCACCCCCGCTCTCTCTTTAAAATCGATACATAAGGTAAATTGTTACAGATGTTCCTGGGACAGCTGTGGTGTCC
Organism: Tonatia bakeri; assembly: GCA_004024845.1. Taxonomy (NCBI): domain Eukaryota; kingdom Metazoa; phylum Chordata; class Mammalia; order Chiroptera; family Phyllostomidae; genus Tonatia; species Tonatia bakeri. Next base: position 609,903 of record PVIA01000097.1, read on the forward strand.
CACAGAAACGCAGTGCGAACCACACATGTGCTTTACCCACATTAGGAAAGGTAAAACATTTCAACACGGAATCAAGGTTAAAAATTAAAAGATATTTCCATTTGTTGTTCACGCTGAGCCTTTGCAGTCCTGCCTGTGTTTCTGACGCATCTCGGTTCGGACCAGCCACGTCCCCACATCCCCACGGAACCCGGACGCAGGCAGCTCGGGGCGGCTCGGACAGGGCAGCGCCGCCAGGACGGGGCCTGTGAGTGAAGGCGTCCACTGTGTGTGAGCAGGGTCTGAGCGCTTTCGGCTCCCTCTAGTTTAGCAGGCATGCAGTAGGCACATCCCTGCTTCTAGGTTTAATTACTGGTTTCTGAAAAAGCATCCTAGAGAATACCAGAAACGCTGGGTCCTCAGAGGTCAGCTTGGATCTGTTTCCAGGGTCAGTGTGTCCTGGGGAGTGGGCTGGTGGTCTCCTATCACCGCCACCCCACGTCTGGCGAGCCCCCTTCTGCTGCTCGCAGAGCGCACCTGCCTCCTGGTGTGACAGCGTGGTCCCTGCGACTGCCCTGCCCAGCTGCACTCAGCCAGTCCTGTGCAGCCACACCGGGCCTGGAGCCAGGGCACTGGCCTTGCTGTGAGGCTTTCTGCGCCCGTCGAGGGTTCCCTGCTTCTCACAGGTGACATCCAGGCTGAGCTGGCCGAGGCCTCGCAAGGCCTGCTCCTCTCACGGGTGGGGATACGTCTCCAGCCTCAGACTTGGTGGGGACCCCCGGGCCGGCAGTCAGTCTGCGTACTGCTCCTGTGACTGAGGTGGTGGCCTGCAGAGACACCCCATGTTCTTTCACCGCCGTTTTGGTTTCCCCGCCAGCTGGCCCTTCTCCTGTTTGAGGCAGGCCCTCCCTGCAGCTGCAGGTAGATGGCCCATCTGGTGAGGAGCGAGTTCCACCGGAGCAGGCATTTATCCCTGAAAGATGCGTGAAGGGGCTGCACCTGGAGGCCATCGGCTAGTTTAGATGACCATCTATCTGCAGGCCGCCCTCTGGTCTTGCTTTCTGTTGGTCCTCTGAGTGAGTGGGCGCCTCCCTTCAGGGTCAGACGCCGAGAGGGGCTGTCTGCCTTTGCTGCTGGACTCCCTGACTTACAGAAACGTGTCCTGTTTACATTCCTGCTCATTTCTTTGATTTGGACGGTGGCCAGAGACAAACAGCTTGCCTAGTGGGTTAGAAACCGAAACGGGCCTTTCTGAGCCCACAGGCTGTTGTCTCGTGCAGGACGTGCAGGCTGTCAGCCTCTCTCGGCCTGACTCTTGGTCTGCAGAAAGAGATGGTCCCGTCGGCCAGCATCTCAGTCTGTCTTAGTGTTAGACTTTGTTGTGGGAAGAGTTCAGTAAGGAACGGCTGATCTAAGGAGGTTTGGTTTGATTAGGGGCTAAACTAGCAAAATGTATTCTGAAATGTGATAACAGGATTTGCCATTTTTGGTCTTCATCCAGCAAAACCGAAAACCCCCCAAATCCACGCCCCCAGCAGACAGGGAATCTATTCTTCGACTGAAAGTTCAAATTGCTGGATTTATAAATTGTCTTAAAAATGTGTTCTTTGAACGGTTTAAAGTGTTACATAGTATTAAGATGAAGTCATCAAACTGCTTACGCCTTTAACTGTGTATATTTGGGTGATTAGATAAAATGTATTGTTACAGAGAAAATACTAACACTTAGCACCTCAGGACAGCTTGCCTGATAGCCATTAACGAGACCTAAAAGCCAATTGTCTTCTGCCTTATTTTTTTTTCCTTTTGAGTGTATGTGGATTTTAGGATTTTTGTTTTTGTTTTTGCTTTTTTCTGGTTTGTGTGTTTTGGGAAATTGGTCTTTGGTAGGGAAACGATAGGGGCCAGGCGTCTTTTACCGCTGTGCCGCCTGTGTGCGCGGCGCCGGTGGAGATGGAGATGGTGCGGCCATCAGCCGCACACACGGAGGACGTGTAGCGCTCCAGTGTAGCACTCCCGCAGCCTCCGGCTGTCTCCGAGAGGGAGGATGTGGACTCAGATTTACAGCAGATGTCCCAAAGCGGAAAATGCCCCTGGATCAGTTTGGAGATTCAGAGCAAAGTTGCTGCTGCTGGTTTTGACAAGGATAATTTAAAAGGACAAAAGAGAGACATCTTTTTTCCTGTTGCCTTTTTCCACCAAATAAGGTGACTGCGGCACAGAAAACGAAATATAGCGAACTGGTGTGATTCAGTGTTCGTCAACAGCTTTCCCAGTTTCCCTGACTTTTAAAAAGAGGATTATTTCGTGTCTGGGTGAAGTTCATCTGGACCAGTTCCAGCCAGCCTGGGTGGCAGCATGCGGTAGGGAGACAGACTGCCTTCCTCGGGTGGCCCATTTTTTTTCTTTTCTTTCTTTTTTTCAGCCAGACCGGCGCTCACCCCGTAATCAGGGGAGGCCTGGTCTGGGCAGGGCCGGAAGCAGCCATGGCCGAGGGCTGCTCAGGCCTTCTGGGCCGGTTCCGGTCCCCGGCCATCATCTCCAACACACGCAAGTGAGCGTCCCGCGGAGCAGAGGCTCGATTTAACCTGCATGCGAGGCTGTGCCCCTTGTGAAACTGGACCGTGTGACGGGCCGTCATGCGGTGTAGGCCGGTGGTCACCTGGCCACCCCAGGGGGTCTCCCACCCTGAGGTGGTGGGGCCTCCTTCCAGTGTGCCTAAGGGGCAGGGACGCTTTGGCCGGAACCCGGCCAGAGAAGCACCTGCTCCCTTCTCCGTGTTCACCCCCCTTTTGCCATGTGAGTGTGGGCCCTAGGGAGCATCTTTCTGGGTTCCTAAACCTGTCTGACACTGTCCCTCTGGGCAGGCAGGGCTTTGCTGCAATGTCGTCAGAAAAAGTGGGGAGGTGGGAGGGACCCAGGGGCAGGATGGGGTGGGGCAGAGAGGAAGGAGAGCTCAGGTTTGATTTGTCCTGCTCCCACTCGGGGCAGGTCCTGTTCGCCCGGGCTGCCCGTCGGAAGTCACTGCACCCGGAAGTGCAGGCAGAGAGCCGCCCTCGGCTAGGGCTCTCCCGGCACTTTCCTGCCAATCCACTGGACCAGGCTTGTCACCGTGGCCGACGAGGCCACGTCCCTGCCCTGTCCATGGGGTCAGGAAATGTGCACTGTGTCCCCAACAGTGAGGGAACAAGCAAAACAACGAAGAGTCATTTTTCTTCATCACAGGCGGTGGTGCCGGCGGCGGCGGCGTGGAGTCCAGACCGGGGTCCCGGCCCGTTTCAGTGGGCAGCCGCTCTCCCAGTGTCACGGTCCACCCTGTCCCAACCCTGACTGGCGCCCACTTGTCTGTGTCCTCGTACTCGCTTTGGGCCGGAGCACGCAGTTGCATCTTTGTGGGGGGGGGGGGTGCTGGCAGATTTCAGGGCTGGTGACAGCTGTGGGGCCAGCAGCAGGTGTTTAGGTCACCGTCACTTGTGGCCACGGTCCGTTCTCCAGTGCTGGCTTTGCCAAATTTGTTGCCGCCTCCTCCCCATTCAGTGTGTCCCTCCAGGAGTTCTCCAGATGCGTATCAGCAAGGGCAAGCCTGCCGCAGGCGTGCACACGCGTGTGCCGGGGCCCGGGCCTGTCCCCGGGGGTGAGGCTCGCGTGCCCTGGCCAGACACACCGAGATGGGCCTCGGTTGCATGCCAGACAGACGGCCCGAGAGCTCTGCCGCCCGTTGCCAGGTGCCCTTGTCGAGGCTCCCCATCTCGTCCTGGTCTTCCAAGCACAAGTAAGCCCTCTTCCTTTCTGCTGTTTCCTAGGGCTCGAAGGTCCTGGTGGACGCGCGGGACAAGCTGGGGATCCCGTGGCAGCACCCCGAGAATGAGAAGCACGGCATGTTCCTCATGGCCTTCGAGAACAAGGCCGGGCTGCCCGTGGAGCCTGCCACCTTCCAGCTGTACGTGCCCGCGCTGAGTGCACTCTGGGGCGACTCCGGCATCAGGGAAGCCTACAGCCGCCGGAGCGAGTTCCAGCTGGTGAGTGGGCCCTTCCGGCCTCGGGCTGCTTCTCGGGCTGGTTTGGGTCGTGGGTGGGATGTCCTTGGAGATTCTGTGCAAGTACAGGCAAGCCGGAAGTTACTTTATGTCCTAAAATTCAATAACAAAAGTACAAAATGCAGCCAACCAAGCTGTCTAAATGGTTGGGGGGCAGGGGAAGAGATAAAATTAACTCGCTCAGGCTCGGTCAGCTGTTGCTCCCGACTCTGGAGGACTCAGAGTGCCGAAGCTCCCTGTGAGGCAAGGAGCGCGGGTGGTTTCGGTCTCGTCCAGGGCAGGACACCAGTGTCCCTCAGAATGGCGTCCCGGCCGGCAGGCTGGGCCCCCGCTCAGCAGGGCTTGACTGCTTCTGGGTGGGCACCTCGGGAGCCCATCCACGTGGTCCCGTTCCGGTTCTTTCCTTCACTCTAAGCTCTGAAAGTTCCAAAGAGTGTAGTCATCTTTGTCACTGCAACTCACTTAGCGTGTGAACCTGCAAACAGTGTGGACACTGCCCCCGGGGAGGCGAGCAGGCTGCACAGAGGCCACGCGCCCCTCCGAGTGCCGGCGCTCGCACGAACAGCCCCCACTCAGCCCGCTGACCTGACGGAGGGCCCAGGTGGCTCGGCACCGACCAGGCACTAGACAGAGGGTGAGGCCGGAGTGTCGTGTGCACTTTGAACTGCGCATCTGCACTCTCCCGGCTTCTCGGGGCTCAGTCCCGAGGTCTGGCTTCCCCTGTGGCTGGGAGTGGTGGCACAGAAGGAGGCCTCAGCAGTGCCCAGCAGCAGGGGCACGGAGGAGGCCGGCAGGGCAGTCAGGGAACCCCCGCCCCCGTCCCTGCACCACCCTGGAGCAGGCCTGCGGCCTGCTGGTGGGGGGAGGGGCGGTGCTCACTGCGCCTGCATGCACCATACTGGGCAGACTGGGACTGCCTGTGCTCAGGCACCACAGAGGTGTTCAAAGCACCTAAGTAACGGTCAGAGCCATGGTTTTCCAGAAGTCTCTGTCACCAGTGTGCGGGGGGTGGACTCGCTGGAAGTCCGGTTCAGACCCTGGGAACCTGAACCAGGGCGGGAGTGGTTTTGCAGCCCCACCTGTCCCACCTTTTGATTTACCGCTGCTGGCTTTTGCACAGCTCTCTGCTTGTCGTCTCACTCAGCGTGGTCTTCCCGGTTGCACTCCCCTCCAGACATGCCCCTGAGCAGGCTGGGAGAGCTGCTGGGCACCCGGAGGCTGAGTCTGCACAGCTGGTGTCTGCCTTTCCTCCTGCTCTCGCTGACCACCTCCATCTGGCAGCCAGCATTGTCCCTGTGGGTCAGGGTCTGCTCCTCTTCCTGCTCTCCAGGTGGTGGCTGCTGAGTCCTCTGAACCACGTCTTCACAACAGGTCCGGGGCAGCTCCTGTGCTCAGAGGATGGGCAGCTGTCCCGGGCCTGGGGGCTGGGCCGGGCAGCATCCTCGCCCGGCCTCCCTCTGCCCAGTCGCCATCCAGGCGGCAGTGTGTCCACGTCGAGAGGCCGTGCGCAGGCGCCCACGGGCACGGCGAGCTCTGTGCTTCCTCTCCTCCGACACACGTGCCTCACGCTTCCTGTCTGCTACAGAAACTCACTGAGCCGTGAGCCCTTCTTCATGTCCTTCCCACTTCCGTCTCAGAGCCGCAGGGAACGGCACTGCCCTGAAAGCTTCCACGACACCGAGGCCTGGGCTGCACGGAAGACGGGGCAGTTTGTAGGAGTGACAGGAAGTTTCCGTCCCTCTCTGGGGGCCCCGTGAAACAAAGGGAGGTATACTGAGAGGGAGGTTTTGTGCGTTTTCCATGCCTCGTCCCATGTGCTTCTAGGACAGACGTCGACCTTGTGATGGTGACTTTCAGCTTCTTGGGAACGGTCTCTTGGTAGTAGCCGAGTGGGGGTAAGAGCGGAAGGAGCAGCCCGCTGGCCAATGCCGGCTTCTGTCCACAGGCCGTCTGAGCTCAGGGGAGAGTGTCCTGCTGTCCCTGAAGGCCATTGCTGGTGCAGCTGCCTCCTTGCCCATCTGCATTTTACCCAGGCCAGCTAGTTGTAGTCTTTTTCCTCTTTCCTCCTCTGTCTCGACACCCTACAGATTGCCTTTTCAACTACTGCAGTCCAAGGGTTTGGCCTAGAGAAGACAGGAGAACCCCGGAAGGTGCTGTGAGGACGGCGCCCTCAGCCGCTGGTGCAGTCTGGGACACTCCACAGACCACCCTGGTCATAGGCAGTGCCGGCAGCAGCAGGTGGGCCTGGGGCTGCACCGTTGCTGCAAAGTGTGCCTGCACGGGGCAGCACGCTCAGAACAGCAGGGAACACTCTCCCCTCGTGCAGAAAGATCAGTGCACACTGGTCTGGGGGTGACGGGGCAGGTCTCAGTAGGCCCATCCCAGGGTCCCACTGCCGAGCTGCTCCCTCAGGCCCGGCACTCAGAGTGCAGCCCAGCTGGGGGTGGGGAACAGGTCGAGAAGAGCCCCCCTCTTCCTGTTAGGGCGACTTCCTGCCAGCACTGCCCAGCAGTCCTAGGGAAGCACATTGGCAGGAACAGGGTCCCAGGGCCTCCCCCACAGGGAGGCTCAGCTGGCGCCACATCACAGAGAAGCCACCAGCAACTGCTGCTCCAGTCCCTCTGGGACCATCTGCCTGCACTGGGGGGGCCATGGGGGTCCTTAGGATGGAGCCCCTGGGAGAGCAAGGTGTGTTTTGTAGGGGCTTGTAACTCTCCTTTGTTGAGTAGGGAGACACAGTAGCGCGTGATTGATATTCAGTGACCTAGTACTACCTGTGGCTCCCGGAGACGCTGCACTGCTGTGTGTCTTTCATTTACGGAACCATTCTTCCAGCAAATGCTGGTGGGGCAGATGCCACGTGTCAGGCACGTCCAGATCCCAGGAAAAACAGCAAACAAACAAAAGACAAATCTGTGTCCATATGGAGCGGGAGACAGACAGTAAATAAGTGAGCAGGGGAGGGTGTGCGCACACATGTGTACATGAGTGTGCACACGTGTGTGCATGTGTTTTTGCCTGTGCATGCGAGAGGCAAATAAAGCAGGGGGCTGGGAGAGGGCCTGTGGACAGAGGGGAGCCTGGGCGGGAGTGGGGTGGGGCGGAGGGTTCTGGAGCAGACTCTTGGTTCCCCACGTTTCTTCCCGTTCCTGCGTGGCAGTCGAGGTGAGAGTTTGGCCCCAGAGCCAGGTGACTTAAGCAACGAAAAGCCGTTTAGGTTTATGCTTTTGCAGGTTGCTCTTGACATCCTTTGCTTCTGTTTTCCTGTCAGGAACAAGAATTCTCTTAATTTGTAACACCTTTTAAAAACAAAAAACCTTTCATTTTGAAACAATTAGTAGATTCCCAGGGAATCGCAACTGGCAGTACAGGGAGGTCCCTCGTGCCCTTGGCCCGGTCTCCCCCCGTGGTGACGTCTCCCGGAACTGCAGGGCACAGCAGACCACGGCATTGATAGCAGTGCCGTGCGTGTGTGCGGGTGTGTCTCATCGCCACCTGTGCATCTGCGTGTGTCCCAACACAGGGGGGTCCCGACGCAGGAATGTCCCTGCCTCAGGCCTCCCCCGTGCTGTCAGAGCCACCCCCCACCAGCCCACACCCCTGCCAGCCACTGGTTTTTTCCCCAATCTCTAGAGTTTTCTCACTTGGGGAATATTGTCTAAATGGAATCATAGGGCATGTGATGCGTTGAGAGGTCAGCGTTCATCACTCACTGTAATCCTGTGAGATCCGTCCACATGCGTGTGGATACCACTGGCATCTGTGTGTTCCTGAGTGATATTTCATGGTGTGGAGGTACCGCAGTTTCTTACCCTCACACATCTGCGGTTAAATACATGTGCGTGTACGTATGTGTGTATGTGTGTGCATACATACATGAAGGATGCGTTGTTTTTACTTAGAGGACGGGTCAGAAGTGTCAGAAGTCAGTGAGTAATTTCTGGATAAAATGAGGTTCTGTTTCAGATACTAGAAGGTCAGACATGACTCTCTTAGTTTGGGTTTGGACTGTGTGTGGGCAAGTTTTTAACTTTCAAACTGAATCGACTTCACTGTGTGACACCCAGCAGAAAGCCAGCCTTTCTCGAGCCCACTGTTAAAGTGGGAGGGGCCTGAGAAACCCTCTGACCAGCCCCCATTGGATAATGAGGCTGTCTGCCAGAAGCAACCTGGCCAAGATCAGAACAGAAAAACTCACTGGGCTGGTTTGGGCCCCGGCTGGCCCGGGGGTGGCCTGCTCAGTTCCCCGAAGGGCAGCTCTCGCCCGAGGACACAGAAGCAGGAAGCGGAGGTGTCTGCTGTTCTTGGGTCACGCACTGCAGAGCAGCTTACGTGTTCTGGCTCACGGTCTCGGCCTTTCCCCCAGGCTTCACTAATCACAAGCATATTACACCCCTGCAGACCTCAGAAACCTGCTCCTTCAGGGGAAGCGAGTGTGGCACTCATAACAAAGGTCCTCGAGGAAAATGCCCCCGTGGAGCTTTCTGTCTGGGGCTTTGTACGCCAGTGACATAGTGGCCCAGGGTGGAAACGGGATATATGTTATAGTGGAATTAATAATGGAATATTTTACATGATAGCAAGGCCAGAAAAGCTAAAGGAAAAGAATAATGGGTTTTACTGAGTAAACATTTTTAGCTTTTGTCTGGCAAAAGTCAGCATTAAAAAAAATGAAAAAGGCAAATGACAAATTAGGGAAAAAATCCGCAACCTCTAACAAAGCTGTTTTTAACATGTCGAGAGGGGACGCAGTCACAGCTGCGGGAGAGTGCTTCCGGGTCGGCGAGGGAGGGCTCATCCCGGCTGAAAGCCACGCGGAGAGGAGCCTGGACCGCCGCCGCCTGCTGATGGTGGGAAAGCACAGCGGAGCAGTGACGAAGCAGTTCCGTGTCACTTAGCTGGGCCGCGATTGTGGAGATTAATGTCCTGCACTGGCTGCAGTCCCGGGAACAGGAACCCTCGTACAGGGTGGCAGGAAGGTGAAGTGACAGAGTTTCTCAGTGTGTGTCATAATTGTAAGGGTTCCAGCTTCGGGTTACAGTCAACCAATTGCCCAGGGACTTATGCAGAAAACAGTGCTAAGTGCCAGATAAAATGCCACCAGCTCCTTCATGGAAGCATCTAAGGCCTGATAGGGTGATGAAGAGCCAGCCCGAGGCCTGACCCGGGGACTCCACTTTTCTGAGATGACCAGGGAGCTGAACCACGAACCTCAACTGTGGTTTTTGGCAGGCTCTTCAGGGTCTGGAAAGGGTGGGAATTTCAGGTAGCAAAAGTAAACCCCCAGCAGGGGGCAGAAAGCAGTGCCACCTGCGGGCTGGCTCCCCTGGGGACGTGGGGCCCAGGACCCCGTGCTGAGAACCCAGCTCAGAGTGACCCCGACGGGCCGCATGCCTCGGTGCCTGGTCAAAGCGTACAGAGAGCTTCTGGAAAAGACACGTGGACCCCAACCCTCGGAGACCCCCACAAACGGTGTTTCTGAGGGCGGGCGTCGCAGAGGTGGCCCGAGTCACAAGGAGACCAGGCCCAGGCCCGGGGTCAGAAGGATCAACAGATGGCAGAGACAGGGCCACAGCCTCCAGATGCTGCACTTACCAGACAACGGCTGTTCTTCATCGGTTCAGAGAGGTAAAAGTTAGAAAACGTCCTCAGGAAAGACGGGAAACTATTTAGAACAACATGATAGATTTCAAAAGAACACACTAGAACTCCTGGAACTAAAAAATACCCAGACCACAATGTAAAGCTCCGTGGATACATTCAGCAGCAGTTGGTTGGAACACGGTAAAAGAGAGTGTGAATGGACTGGAGAGACCGCCAGAAGGAAGTGTGGAGACGTGGACCGCACAGGCAGAGGCAGGGCGGGGCGGCGCTGCGGACACGGTGAGAGACACAACGCACGTGCAAGCAGCAGTCGCAGAGAGACGGCCAGGGCAGAGGCCTAATCGAAGAGATGACGCTGACAAAATGTAACCAGCTGCACGGATAAGAAAGACCCTCTAACCAGACGTGTATTGAAACCACAGAAAACCAAAGACAGAAAGGTCTTAAACGCAGCTACAGAAAAAGGTAGAGACAAACTTGGAAGGAGTAACATTTCAGCAGCTTTCTTCCCAAAGCTGCAGCAGACGCCAGAAGGAGCGGGCGCCGGGCAGTGGCATCCGTGCGAGAGGATCTGCAATCCCATAAAATCGAGGGCCGTGCAGACATTTTTGGACAGAGAGCTGGGCATCAGCAGCTCCTCGCCCAGCAGGAGGAAAGCGCTTCCAGGTGGAGGGTCCAGAACAAGAGAAACGAAGGCTCATTCATCACTTGGTGCTTGCAGTGCCAAATCTAAGGATTCCTCGCCTCGTTCACGGTCAGGAGCATCGTGCTTCCTCCTTATGTTCGGACAGTTCTCCCATAGTCAGGTCAGTCCATCCTGAGTCAATTTTGGGGTGTGGAGCGAGGTTGGGCTCTGCTTCCTTCTGTGTGCAGACACGCGGCTGTCCCAGCACCATTTGCGGGCCGTCTGTTCTTCCCCACTGAGCGGTCTTGACACTCCTGACAAAAATCAATTGGTTGTGCGTGTTTGGGTTTATTCCTGGATGCTCCACTCTACTTAATTGGTCTGTATAGCCACCCTTGTGCCTGGAACACACTCTTCTGATTACAGTAGCTCTGCAGTGAGTTTTGAAAGCAGGAAGTGTGGTCCCGCTGCGCACAGTGTTTCCGTGCTCCGCGGTGTGGCTCTGATCTGCGCTCCCCCGGGATGAGTGATGTCAGGCCGCTTCTGAAGAGGGGCAGAACAGGAGGGACTCCTCTCCACCGGGTCAGCACACTGGCCTGCGGGCTGACGTCCATGTGGCCGGGTTGGCCTGGACCCCTCGCTGAGACCAGTTTTCAAGTTTTTAAAGGCTTAGAAAAAAGAAGAATATACAATAAAGACAATTGTGTCTGGGCCACAAAGCCTGAAATATTTACCATCTGGACCTTTACAGAAAGTGTGCTAACCCCTCGCCTAATAAATAAGATATTAGGGTTTATGTTTTTCTAAAACTTCAATACAGTGGCAGTCTTGGTGCAGAACTAGGTGAGTCAGTTGGGAGAACCACACCGAGAACACTGAACTTGACTCCCACACGCACACATCCGATTCCAGATGGGTTCCAGGCCAACAGAAGGAACACGTGGAAGAACTTTCGTGATCTTGGTATAGAGAAGAATGTCTTAAGTCATTACAAGTGCTGGCGCAGAAGGAGAAGATTGATAACTGACTACCATCAGATTGGGAACTTTTTACACAAAGACACCAGCAGCGGTGCGAGCAGAGAACGTGTTCGCCACCTGTAACCACAAAAGAAACATGTCCGAAGATCTCCCACAAAAGCACGAGAGTACGCAGTTCGGTAGAAAAATGGATTATAGGCTTGAACAGCCATCCCCAAGAGGAGAAAATTATTTTATTCCGTGCCCACCAGATTCGCTGAAGTTAAAACACTCGACAATCCCAAGAACTGGCAAGGATGTAGAGTAACGACAGGAAGTCCCATCCACCTGGCATGGCGGGGTTGTGACCTGGCACAGCAACGTGGAGAACCAGATTGGTGTCATTCACTGAGGCTAACGGGGTGTATGCCCCAGGGCTCAGCAGTGCACCCTGGCTCTACACACAGGCCCGCGTGTAAGTGTTCTCAGCAGCACGCTCACGGATGCAAAGGGCCCACGAGTAGCGATCCAGCAGTAAGCGGGAAAGAAGCTGCTCTTATCCGGAGCACTGCCGTGAAAGGGACAGAGAACGGCACCCCTCAGCAGAGACTCTGACGTGACACCAAAGGCACAGGGGCAGGAGGGGGCACAGACAGTGAGGTGCACGCCGTGTGCTTCCGTTCCTATGGCAGGGGACAAAATCCTCTCAGATCCGCTTCTGCCATCAGCAGAATCAGTGTGATCTGCCCCTTACATCGTAACAAAGTGATTATAAATGCCAAGGGTCTGATTCACTAGGAGGACTGGTCCAGAGTGTGGCCTCCGGGCTCAGGGGCAGCTGCTGGGAAACAGGGAGGACTGTCACCTGCTGCACCAGTCCCCACGGCAGCCCAGCTGCTGGGACTGGGGGCTCAGCGCCCCTCTGATCCTCACAGGAACAGGGAACTCAGATGCACGCAAAAGTGACCCCCGCCCAGAGGGCAGGCCTTGGCTCCATTACACTGGCCAGTGGGCTCTGGATTTGAACGTTTTGGTTTCCCCCTCCCCCAAGTAAGAATATGAGAGTTAAAGTCATCAGTTTCGTTTTGTTTTGTTTTGTTTTAAGTTAGGATTTTAGCAAAATATCTGAGTAAGGGGAAATTCTTTAGCGTTATGTCAAATGAAAGTATGATGCGGGTCCCAGACCCCGGGGAGGAGATCCGTCTATGCGTCAAAAAGAAAGCAGACCCCGCCGTCCCCGCGCCCACAGAGGGGGTCTGGACCTGGGGGTCAGCCCCAGCCTCCGGCCACCAGGGACCCCGCACTTCTGGGGTGACTGTGCACCAGCACATCTCGCCTTTCCCCTTCTTCCCCATTCAGCCTCACGGCAGACTCAGGGTCTCTGCATGGCGGCGGACGGGGTGGCCGTGAGTGCGAGTGAGGTGCCAGCCGGTCTCCCCAGGTGAGCTCAGGCAGAGGGGGGCCATGGCGAGGTCAGCGGCAGTGAACCCAAGGACCCAGCTTCCCATTATCGCTCATTTCAGCCTCAGCAGATCCCTAGGAACTGGCATACTGGTTTGGGGCTTTTTTTTTTCTTTTTAATAAATCTACGCTTCTCATTGAATTTTCTCTCTTAAAAAGGAGCTTCATCTACTAGTCTTAGTGCAGAATGTGATAAAATATTATGTCTTCCTTGAGCTTTAAGAAGATGTCATAAAATAACCCTACAATTCGCTCTTTTGTTTACTGAGCTTAAAATGCATTTTTGGAAATACCAAGCAAATTTCTCCGTGTGGGAGGGTGGAAAACACGTTGCTTTGAGAAGCAGTTTATTGACACCTCTCAAATGTCCCCTCTGTCCAGGAGGTTCCCGCTGCCCCGGCTGTGGGTGGCTTGCGTTTCCTTTGGCTCTGCTCCTGGACAAACCCCCATGTTGCTCTAAGGAGGAGCCCCCAAAGCAGCCCGCCTGGCCCTTGAGGGCATCCCATGGGGAGCCTCTCCGTAGGTGGTACTTTGCTGCCAAGGTCCAAGCTCTGGATTCCCTCCGGCTGGCACAGGGCTCAAGGGATGAAAGCTGACAGGACCTGTATTTCACACCCCATTTCCGCCGCAAAGAAAAGAGACAGGGTGCCCTGGGGACCCCAGTTCCTGACTGAGGCCTGGTCTCTAAGCTGTGTGGCTAATAAAAGTGGTTTCCCAAGATGCCCCGCTTCTGCCTCTTATAGACTCTGAAGAAAGACCACTTTGCTTAGCCCAACTTGCCTGGTAAGGTAACCCACCCTGGCGGAGGGCCAGTCGTGTGCACTGCTTGGGCTGAGAAGAGCACGCAGTGGAAGTCCCGGGTTCGCGGTGCCAGGCAAACCCTGCCACAGAGGCGGCAGCAACATAGGCACCGGTGGGTGCTGCACTCGGAGCCTTCTCCACGGTGCTCTACAGGTAGGATGGGAGGACCCTCTTTGTTTTGTACTAGCTTTAGCTCACAGGGCCTTCGAGAGCAGAAAAACGAGTTGGGGGCCAGTCCGAGGGAGCTTCCTCCCACCCAGCAGGGCTGCCCAGGGGCCCCCAGGGGCTGGGGAACTCCCTCAGCCTAGACACCCACACAGACAGCTGGCACGGCCGCAGGGGAAGCCTTTGCGGCTGCCCTCCTGGCACTGGGCTTTGCTCTGCCAGAGGCATCAAAGGGACTGTGCTGAGTGCAGCTGGCTCCCACGCCGCCCTCAGGTGGTCCCGGCTCCCGGCCCCTCAGCCCCCATGCCATGGGGACCTGAGTCTCTCCTGCGAGTCACCCTGGGCACATGCCCACCCTGGTGGTGGGTGTCTCCTTGTTGACAGGATGCTTCAGAGCCGATTATGAGTGGAGATGGGAAGGGGCCTCCCGAGGCCACCTGGTGTGCTGTCCCCCTAGAGGACAAGGTCAGGGTGTTTGCAGAGGGCGGGGCTGAGGCTGGGAGCACAAGAGCCCTTTATGGGCAGCGGCTGGGCACCCCTGCCGCGGGCCCCGCCTCCCTCTCCCCCAGCCAGCCACAGTGCTACCAGCTTCCTGGAGCAGCTTGCCTCCTCTTGCCTCAGAGAGCCACGCTATGAGTGACACAGATTTCGGTGGAGTGACGGCGGCGCTGAGCCCTCCTCTGTCCCTTTTGTTCGGGGAGGTGGGGGAGGACCGGCCGGGGGAGTGTCCAGCGAGCAGCACCCCGACCGGGGGCTCCGGCCCACCCCTGCCAGCCAGGGTGGCCATCAGCTGCAGAGCTCTGCCCGGCCATGGGTTTGTGCTCTGCTTGGCAGCCGGGCCGTGTCAGGCTGGGGTGACTGTCCTCATTCCACCTGTGGGGGCATGGTCTTCGACAGTCAGTCCCGCTAGTGGGCACAGCCTGGCACGTGGGGTGGGTGGGTGGAAGCATGGCCTGTGGACTTGATCAGCGTTTGTAACCACGGGCACCCCGACTTCTGGCTTCGGTGTCTCTGCCTGGGACAGTGGGGCCTGCAGGCCGTCACCAAGTTAAATGCAATGACACGCATCAGGTAGCACACTGCCTGGTGCAGCAGTCGCTGCGAAGCTGGGAGTGGCATTGTTACCCAGCTGAGCCAGTCACGGGCCGTCCTTGGTCCCTGAGACACCAGGGGCCTGCCCAGCACCCCCTGGACACAAAGCCATGGTAGGTCCCCGGCCACAGAGGCAGAGCAGCCTGGGGTTCGGAAGTAGTGTCCGTAGCAGGTCCCCCTTGCACGGGTTTCTGCCCGGCTTGCCAGGGTCCACTGGTAGTGGGAGGCAGAGGGTAGGGTGGGCACTGTGGACTGTGGTGTTGGTGAGGTGGCTTAGGGAGGGTCAGGCCCTGCGGTGGCCCCCTGCTGGACAGCCGGGCCTGCCACTGTCCTGTGTTCCGGCACTCAGTGTGAGAGACGGTCCACCAAGCAGTGACTGAGCACTGGACTCTGAGTGACCATCTAGAGGGTCAGCTGAGGCCGGCCCCTCCCAGGAGGACAAAGGCAGTCTTTCCAGGGGCCGTCCAAGCGCTGGCAGCCCCCCGCCCGGCAACTGTGCCTCAAGGCAGCTTTTTCACAGGTTCAGGCCCATGAAGGAGGACCCGTGGCCGCCAAAGTGTGCACAAAGTGGGCTTGTATGTGCGTGCAGGGCAGGAAG
This sequence comes from Tonatia bakeri, assembly GCA_004024845.1. Taxonomy (NCBI): domain Eukaryota; kingdom Metazoa; phylum Chordata; class Mammalia; order Chiroptera; family Phyllostomidae; genus Tonatia; species Tonatia bakeri. The sequence continues at coordinate 625,224 of PVIA01000097.1, forward strand.
CTGGCTGGGGAGCATGGGCCTGTGCCGTGGGGTCTGTTTCTGTCCTTAGCAGTTACAGAGGTGAGCTGGTGATGGCACTGAGGTGACAGTCCCATTGGCAGCAGGGCACTCTCTCGGCTCTGTCTGCAGGGCCTCGCACTCTGCCTTCGAGTCAGCTTCCCTGTGCTGAGTTGACAAGAGGTGCGCCTGTCGGAGAACCCGAGCCATCCCGTGTCTCAGCCAGAGAACACTCTGAGCAGGTCGCCACGGGGCTTCGTGGGTGGGGAACGGGCACAGAGAGCAGTCGGTCTGCAGGGAGCCCGCTGAGCGGGGCTCGAACTGCCCCTGAGCCTCTGTGCTGATGCACCCTCCTTGGGCACGCAGCTCAGGAAGGGGTCCCCCAGCCGTGTCTCAGTGGCAGAGGAAAGGGCTTGGGTTCTGGGAGGTCTGTGTTTGCGACTCCGTTTAAATTTTATTGCCCTGGGTCCAAAACAACAGTCTGTCCTGAGATGAGTCACGGACCGAGGGTGCTGACTGGCCTCGTCAGACGGGTAAGGACAGGAGTAGCTGCAGGGAGGAAGGGGTCCCGCAGGAGAGTGACCCCCAGAACAACTTGTGAGGAGGGACCCTGTCCCCCAGGGGGCTGACAGCGTCTCACTATGTCCCTGCAAGCAAGAGCCTGGTGGGTTGCTGGGGCAGCCCCAGGGCCAGAGGCCTGGGGACGTCCCTGGAGGGAGGATCAGGAATGGTGGCAGCTAAACTTAGCTCCCGGATAAGCTGCCTGTGCAAGGAAGTAAACGGGCCTTGGGAGCAGGGGGTTGGGAAGACTTAAAGGGACAGTGACCAGTTTCAAAAGACTGTCCTGCTGGTCCTTGTGGTGTGTGTAAGCACTGCCTGGACCTTCAGTGCCTGTGGTGTGGCGTCCTCAGGACTTGCCATTATGTCACAGGTGTGTCTTTGGAGGAAAGGACAGGCAAGCTCCATGTGCACTTGGAGCTCCAAGTGCAGTGTCTGGGGAGGCCGTGGGGCTGGCTGGCTTGGCTCCATGTGCAGGGACGGGCACATCCCTGGTGGCTGGCCATCGCCTGGGCTAAGGCGGAGTGTGCACAGAACAGGGTGGCCGTGTGGGCCCACCGAGGGTGGCACTCCTCGGACGTCGGCCTAGGAACGCCACAGTGGATGGCCTTTTTGTCATCCCTCAACATCTCTGTCCTTCCCCAGGCCCAGACGCGGGTCGCGGGAAGGAGCAACCCCGGGTGAGCACACGCAGACCTGGCCGCACCGGGGTCCCGCCTCGCGCTCGGGGCTCTCCAAGTGGGCTCTGGTTCCTCAGCCTCGAAGCACCAGGCGGTTTTCTGTGTTTCCTATTTTCAAGATCCAGCATTTCTGTCACTGTTTTGTGTCTGTGGTCCTGTGGTCACATGATAAAGCCCCAGGTTGCTTCCCACTCAAGCAGCCTGGTGGCAGGAGGGGTGGAGAGGTGGAGAGATGGTGCTTTCCCTTTAAAGGTTGACCAAGTAGACATGGGAACAGCCCTCAGAGGGGTGCCACGTACACAGCAGTGACTTCGTGTGGAGGAGGAGGCTGCAGAGATGGCACTCCGACCTGGAGAGCCACTGTGTGGGCCACACGGCGCTGGTTCCCTGGGTGCACCCCACCCCCATGCGCACGCCCCCCCGCCCCCCGCCGCACGTGCACACCCCACCCGTGTTCTGCTTTCTCTCTAAGCTGCCAGCTGTGTGTCTGCCCACCGGCCCCTAGGGGCAGTGGTGGTTCCGGCCTCGGCTTTGAAGACCACACTGCCGGGGTTCTCTGGGGTGGCAGATCTCATGCTGACACTGTCACTCGTGAACGCAGGGGCGGGCGGTCACGCGCTGAGCCATGGCGACATCGCTGGTGGTCGCCAACATGTCACGTGCTAATAGTCGGGGAGGTGGCACCGGAGTGGGAGGAGGTCGGCGGTTTTGTCGGGACAAGTTGGTGAGAACACGGGGTCTCCCCTGCAGGGCCACAGAAGCCAGTGTCCAGCTCGCTGTGAGCTTTCCCATAAATCCTCGGTCTCATGTGCCGCCGGTGGTGGGATTGGTGGTCTTTCTCGCGGTTCGTCCTCACGCCCTCTGTTCGCTCGCCCGCATCCATGTTTGCGTCTGCATGCTGCCTGGGCCCCTATGGTGATGACGCTTGATATTCCGTCACCGTCAAGGAGCAAGTGCCTTTCATGCAGCTGGGTGACAGTTTTTAACCGTGAATGGACATTGGCTTTTATCAAATGCTTTTTCTGCGTCTGTTGAAAACCATTTTGTTAAAATGACGTATTATCCTTTTTTATGTGCTATCGGGTGGACTTGTGTAGAAAAGCACAGTCCTGTCCTCACACAGAACACTCCTGGGACCAGGTGTGTGAGGGCTCAGTCCTCGGCTTCTCCAGGCCACAGCTGGGCGCCCTGCAGTTCAACACGCTCTGACCCCGTCTGCCTGGAAATGCGTCAGATCCCCCCGGTTAGGGGCTCAGTCCCACGAAACTGCCCCCTGCCCCACCCTGCCACACACACACTGCAGGGGCAGAGTGCAAGTCCAGGCAGCTACCTGTGCTTCTTGGTTTCCGGCATTTCCATTTGACTCCTGGAGTGTTCACCTCTGCTTACGTCACCCATCTGTTCTTGCTCGGTGGTGGCCCCTCTTCCCATTAGAGTCCTTAGCATAGCAATCATTACTCCTGAACTGCCAGTTCCCAAGCCTCTGCCGTACCTGAGTCCAGTTCGGGTGCGCATGTGATCTCTTCACGCTGTGGCTTTTGCCCTCTAGCACGTCTTGGGATTTTCTGTCCAAGGCTGGACATGGTGTGTCAGTTGCGGGTTACAGCCACTGCTTTCGTTCCTGACAAGCTGTAGTTCTCTGTATGCACCTGGCCTGCTAGTGGGGGCGGCCTGAGGGGCAGGCACAGTGGCCCAGTAACGTCGCTTCTCTGCTGAATCTAAGAGGAGTCGCCAGTTTTCAGTCAGCTCAGCTTTCTCTGTGACATGAGGACGAGAGCCACCTGTCAGACCAGACCAGGGTGATTCCGCCTCAGCCTGTGGGTTATCTGAAAGTGTGCTGACCATTGTCCTGAGTGCGATTCTTCTGCATTTGTTGTTTGGGATTGTGGAGCTTCTTGGAATCTGTAAATTTATGTCTTTAACCAAACTTGGAAAGTTCTCTGCTTTTTTAAAAAAGCGTTCCTTCTGTCTGGGTCTCCCTGTTCTCTGCTGTTGGTTTCCATGAAGGTGTCCAGGGGACCTTGCGAAGCCGCCCCACCGTTGTTGTCTTCGTTTATTGATCTTTCTTCCCCTCCTGGGGTTGGGTCGGCTCTGTCGCCCTGAGTTCGGGGCTCACTGGCTCTTTCCTGTGTCGTCTCCAGTCTGTCACCGAGTCCACCCCCCCGATGTTTCACCATAGGTGCTCTGCGTGTCACTGCCGCCATCTCCACGGCTCTCTTTGTGTTTCCTGTTTCTCTGCTGAGACGCTTGGAGTCTTCCTTCATTGTAAGCACATTACTACCTAATGGAGCTTTGTTGTAATGGCCACTTTAAAGTCCTTGTCTAGTAATTCCGTATCTGGGCTGCTCGAGCTGGCGCCTGACTCTGCTTCCCTCGAGGGGCAGAGCCATTTTCCCAGCTCTCTGCACAGCGAGTACTTTGGATTGTACCCTGGACGTCACAAATGTCATTTTATTCTCCAACTAACGTCGGCATCATCACTTTGGCGGGCAGTTAACGTTGCAAGACTGAGGGCCAGTTCTGCTGTGCTGATGTGGGTGTGACAGCCCTGAGGGCACCCATAAGGGGCTATCAAGGGGTTCTTCCGCAGCCCCCACTCATGAGAAGCAGCAGGGGGGAGAGAGCAGGGTGCCCCAGCGGGGGAGGAGTCAGGTCACCGTGCAGCTGCCCCCTCACCGGCTGTTTCCTGTCCACCCTGGGGGAGGGGCAGGATGTACAGACAAAGAGAGAACCCGGGAGTGGAGTGGCCGGCAGGGGATGCATGCCTCCCCACGTCCAGGGGTTGGGGGGGCTGCTGTGGGGGTGGAGACTGGGTGCGGGGCAGGGGGCCTCTTCCTGCAACTGAGGGTGCCTTCCCTTGCGGTGCTCACCTCTGCGACAGACAGTGCCACTCTGTATCCCCAGTGTCACAGGGAACACCGAGTTTGCTCGTTGTCCTCTGTGCTCTGCCAGGGGGTGGGGGGGGGCGGTGCATCTAACCCCTAAGATCATCCAGAAGGCCTTCACTCTGAAATAGGGAGGCTGCTTCTCCACAAGAGAAAGGTGCTACTTGCCCTCCTGTTGTGCACCCATTTGGGACATGTGGGGAAAGGTGAGTCGGGAGCTGCTGCCTCCTCTTTCATGAACTCGCAGTCTGGAGCTGTCACTTGTGCCTCCCCACTCGTTCCCCTGCCAGGGTCTGGACCGTCAGCCCGCACACTGTGCAGCCTCACTGCCTTGCATTTTCTGAGATGCACGCTGGGGTGCGCACTCCACAGCCACCGCCCACGGAGCCTTGGGAGACCCTCATCAGCAGCGGCTCCCTTTCAGGGGCAGGCCCCAGCGACGTCTCGGAGAGCCATGCCCCGGGGGGTGGAAGCACAGGGAATTTTCACTGACCACCTGTCTGGTCGGCTCTGCAGAAGCCGGCATTGGAACGCCCTGTGGGTGCCCCTTGTGCCCCATGGCTGTGGGCTCTCCCAGCCAGGGAACAGCCCACAGGCATCCAGCCCAGAGTGTGTAGGGGACGGAGAAAGACACGTTGCTCCACCATGAAGGTCCCCACCGGAGGTGGCAGGTCCGTCCTAGACACATGAGGGGAGATGGGCAAGTTCAGGGACACAGGAGCTCCTGTGGCGTGTGGCTCTCCTATCGGTCTCTGTCCCGGAAGACAGCATGTGGGGTGCAGTGGGCCATCTGTGGCAGCCCGTCCCTGTGCCACCGGTGTGCAGCAGGGAGCTCTGGAAACCAGCCTGAGCGTGAATCCTGGGGTCGCAACCAGAGAAACTGCATTTTTTAACTTAAAAATGTGTTATTTTAATATCTTCGTGCAGTCTTAGACCTGTTCCTTCGCCTTCCTGCTCACGCAGAGGTGAAAGGACATGCGAGTCCTTCTGTTTGCCCGCCCAGCCCTGGGCTGGGACTGAGTCTTGGGTGTTCTCTCTTCCTGGCAGGGGGAGTCGGTGAAGTACTTCCTGGACAACCTGGACCGGATCGGCCAGCTGGTGAGTGAGCGCCTCCTGTCCGGGCTCCGCCCTCAGGCCACCAACATCAGTGAGCACGCCAGAGCAGCTCCGGCGCTCCGGCTCCGCTGCACGCGGGCTGTGTTGGCACGCCAGGTGCCCTGAAGAATGGCAGCGTCACGCTCTCAATGGGGCAGGGCGGCAGGGAGTGCGTGCTGGGGTGAGGGTCTCCTCAAGCCTGTGGGGGGCGCTTGCGTCCGCAGTCACTGCTGATCAGGAGTGAGGTGGCGTTTCTGGGGAGTCCCTGCACCTGGTCCCCACCCAGGGGCGGGGCACTTTGACTGTCTGCTTGGAAAGTTCAGACGTGGACAGATACAGAGAGTGTACTGAACCCCAGGTCGGACAGTCACTGCTGTGGTCCAACTTGTCCTGTCAGCCCCACCCCACTTCCCAGGGGCAAGTCCATCATTGTGCGATTTCATCAATAGTACAGGGTCTGGCACAGGTAACTTTTATTACAAAATCATAAGCATGTCACTCTGTAACAACACTATCACACTCAAGCACACCATAGGACATTTTAAGTGAAATGTTCAAATGAAAACTATAAATGAGCCCTTATTGGTATGGCGCAGTGGACTGAGCGCTGGCTTGTGAACTAAAGAGTCGCTAGTTCAGTTCCCAGTCAGGGTACAGGCCTGGGTTGTGGGGCAGGTCCCCAGTAGGGGGCATGCGAGAGGCAACCACATGTTGATGCTTCTCTCCCTCTCTCCCCCCTCTCTGAAATTAAGTAAATCAAAAAAAAATTTTTAATCTATAAATTATTACATCCATATTATTACCCTAACAACCACACTCAAGCAGGCATTACTTCTGCTGGACCCTGTATTTCAGAGCCATTTCTGACTGGTGAGACTCCGAAAGTCCCACAATACAGTATCGCTCCTAAGAAGTAGCAGTGGTTCCTTGATAGCAGCGCTCCCTCCCCAGCCGGTTTGGGGACTTCCCAGGAGTCTCAGTGACGCTTCTTCGTGGGTGCTGCTTCACCCCAGCAGCTCGAACCATCACCCTCATCAAGTCCTCAGGCGGCGACTGGTCCATGCCCCTTCAGTGGCTTCCAGTCTGGGGGTTTCTCTCTCCCATGCATCCTTTCCTTCACGTGCTCAAGGAACCGGGCTGTCTCCCCCATCTGGCCCCCATCTGCCCCAAGAGGTGGAGCTGGCCCTGGGGCGCTGTGGCCCTGCGCAGTCTGGGGAAACCACGGCCCAAGCGCTGCGTGCGACGGGCATGGGGGTCAGGCGTGGCGGGACCACGGGTCCTGGAATTTCCCACACCCTGCCTGCCTGCCTGTGCACCACTGAAGGCCTTCCGCGCTCTCCGGGAGTAACAATGTGTGTACTGAAGGCCTAGGCTGACCTCCTTCACAGTGAGGTTTCAGAACGCATTTGCTCCAGAAGTCAGGGGACTAGATGGTAGCTGTGGGCAGACACAAAGAAAGGTGGCTAGCTGCCTGTGGAGAAGACGGTGAGTGCGGTTTCCCGTTGAGGCCCATCGGTGAGGTGCTGCAAGTGCCCTCACGCTGGGAGAGCCTGCCTGCGCTTTGAAGGGAGCACCTCGGTCCCTCCGCTTTTCTCCCGGGGTGCATTTCTCACTCGATGAAGCAGTGCGGCTCCGGCGTTTGGTCGGACTTCTCACAGAACCAGTTTGAGCCTCTACCCACGCCCCGAGTTCGTCCTCTCCCCCACGCCTCCTCCCTAAACCTCTCCTGCTATATCTTACAGAACTACATTCCTAGTAAGCAGGACATCCTGCTGGCGAGGAAAGCCACCAAGGGCATCGTGGAGCACGACTTTGTCATTAAGAAGATCCCCTTCAAGATGGTGGATGTGGGCGGCCAGCGGTCCCAGCGCCAGAAGTGGTTCCAGTGCTTCGACGGCATCACCTCCATCCTGTTCATGGTGTCCTCCAGCGAGTACGACCAGGTGCTCATGGAGGACCGGCGCACCAACCGGCTGGTGGAGTCCATGAACATCTTCGAGACCATCGCCAACAACAAGCTCTTCTTCAACGTGTCCATCATCCTCTTCCTCAACAAGACGGACCTGCTGGTGGAGAAGGTGAAGGGCGTCAGCATCCGGAAGCACTTCCCCGACTTCCAGGGCGACCCGCACCGGCTGGAGGACGTGCAGCGCTTCCTGGTGCAGAGCTTCGACCGCCGGCGCAGGAGCCGCAGCAAGCCGCTCTTCCACCACTTCACCACGGCCATCGACACGGAGAACATCCGCTTCGTGTTCCACGCGGTGAAGGACACGATCCTGCAGGAGAACCTGAAGGACATCATGCTGCAGTGAGTCGGCCCTGCCGCGCCACGGGCCTCCAAGAGCTACTGGATCCTGGGGATGCACACTACTGAGACTCCGTGCGTGCATGCGCAGGACGCCGTCCCGCACAGGAGCGCTGCTCCCAAGGGACACTGCGTCACCGAGCGCATACGCATGCGCACTCTCTAATGACAAAACACTGACCGGCCAGCCTTGCAGACGGCTCTCTCCCTAACTTGCAGGTCTAACCCCAAAGCTCTGCTGCCGTAGCTCGTAGGAGGCCGTGTGCACACTGATGCTGCTAACGCAGTCCCGTGCCTGCCTTGCCCTCGGCCGCCAGGGGTCTCGTTGCCACCTCCCAAAGTGAGCGAGTTGCCTTTTAAAGCTCCCGTGCCCAGTTCCTGCGAGCCCCCGCCACAGGCCCTTGGGTGAAGCCCAGGGCCCGCCTCGGAGGGTGGGGTGGGACTCCACGGGTGTGGTCTTGCCTTACTGCCCCAGTGTGCGCTGCCCCTCCTACCTGTCACAGGTCTGTGGACGTGCCGCATCCCTCTCCCCGCTAGGTGCACAGCGGTGCTTATTACGCTGGATCCGCCCTGCCCTCCCCCACCCACTGGCAAAGACAAACCAACCGGCCTTGCGAGTGACTTTCCCATCTCAGGAGTCCCCTCCTGATGATCCCTGCTGTCAGCTGCCCTGGCTCAGCACGGCACTCCCGCCCTTTCAGCCTCGGCAGCTGCAGGGTTACCAGCATAGCCTGCATTCATGCCCTTGCTGGGGCACCGCTGACACTGCCCTGCAAGAAGCCCATGCCCTGCAGCACCCTGAGTTTCTGCAGCCAGACCCCATCTCAGCCCTCCTTGCCACCCGACTCTGGCCCAGGGCCCCCACCTCTTCAGCACCCACATAGCACAGGCCACTGTCGGCCTCCGCTCTCAGCTGGGAGAGCGGGAGCTGGGGTCAGGAGCGGGCTGATCAGTGGCACCCAGTTCTTGGGCCCACTTTCCTGCCAGGCTCCACACTGTGTACAAGGACACTGCATTCCACTGTCGACACTGGGAGCTGCTCTGCTGCGGAGCCTGTCTTGGTGCCCGGGACTTCCCCCAGCATAAAAAGAAAAGGGAAAAGTCTTCCTCTGTCGCTGGCCCCAGGATGTCACCGTGGTTGACTCACGCCTCCTGGGGCCCTTGTCTTGCAGCCACACTGCTCCCCTCCTGTGTCCCCTGGCACCTCTCTTGGCTCCGAGTCAGCAGGCCACATACGCTTGAATCCCGTGGCAAGGCCAGCCCAGAAGAGGAGGAGGGGCAGCCTGTCTCTGAGGCACCCTTGTTCCCCGTGTTTGATGAGGTCACGACATGAGATCCTTTCTCTCTGGTGCTCGAGGCTGAGTGGCGGCATTTGGGGGGTTTCAGCTGCTTTTGATTTTTTGGCCAGAAAGAAGTTGCTTGTTTTGTGCTCCTTCCTGTGGCTCTTCACAAGCTGCGAGGCTGGGCCCGGAATCAGGGCTGATGGCGCGACTCAGAGGGAGGGAGCCCTGGGTAGCTCGGGCAGCTCTGAGATCAGGTTCGCTTTTGATGACAGTGGGGGTGGCCTCGCCTGTCACTGTGCCAGGTCGAGTCGGTGTGTGAGGGTTCCGGCTGTTCCTCTCTATCCTGGAAGTGTGGGCTGCTGACCCCCTGGTCCGTGCACCTGCCAGCAGCCCTGTCTGGGCGCCTCTGCCTTGAACCAGCCTGCCGCGTCTGCTCGCTCACTTCCACGTGCGTGCAAGGGGCCATGGCTGTGCGGGGCTGCCTGAACGCAGGGTGGGGAGGCCTGAAGGCCGGGACCCCCACCAGCTCAGCGCCCGGCCCCGTGGCCTTTTCGCCGAGCCTGGGCATCCCGGGGCCCCAGGAGGAAGGTGTCAAAGGCATCAGCTGTGAATTCTGGGGTTCGTCATGACCGGAGAAGAGAACTATTTGCAAGGTGAGACTAAACCATTCACAACTTTGCTACACATAGGCTGTAGTCATCTTTGTCTCTAAAACCTCGGCTTTGTAATTTTTATCCTAATTCCACTGTTATCTTTGATTATTGTCTTTTTTATTGAGATTGGAGAAGCAGGAGATAGCTGTGCCTCATCTATTATTGCAAAAATGTAACAATAAACTTCCTCGAAACAAGACACTGTTCTCTGAGTCGTACTGTCTGCAGTAAGGACGCGAGTGGCCTTTTGCTGAGATGTTTTGAACTGTTCTGTCTGCAGAGCAGTTGTTTGGAAGATGTAGACTTTCGTGACTCACAGAGGTCTCTGGCACCCTGTCCTGGCCAGTCGTTTCATTCCTCAGATAAGAAAAAAGTGAGTTGGGTTATTGTCACTCCAAGACCAGAAGCTAATCTGGAAACGGGGTCGGTAGTTGTGACAGACTAACTCAGGGGCCCCGGGACAGACACCCCGCAACGTGGGGTGTGAGGCAGAGGCCCCACCGAGTGGTGTGTCCGCTGGACAGCACTGCTGCGGGGAAATGGTTTGCGATTTCACCCACTTCGGTCTCTGTATGTTTATTAAAATCGACCCTTAGTCTGTCTTTGCTTAATAAAAAATACCACTCAGCATTCAAAGCCAACATGAAGTTAAAATTTCAGACCCAAAAATTTAGAGCAGTAACCCTCCTTTTACTTGAGGGCTCGCTGTCTGATGGTCACAGTTTGCACCTCCAAATGCTGACACGCTCGGCACAGGCAGCTGTCAGAGACCGTTCTGAACGGGGGGGGGGGCTCTGAGCACGGCTTCCGAACAGGCGGTTGCGGCAGCAGCCACTGCCAGGGGACATGTTGGGGAGCTAGAGGAAGGCCAGGGAAGGGTGGGTGGCGTTCTGTCATCCTGCCCCTGGGGTTATCGTCTCAGCCGCAAAATGCAGAACCATCACACTCCCCAGTGGTCGGCTTATATGCTCAGGATGCTTCTGGAAACAGAAGTGTGTGTGTTTCATTCAGTGGCGTCACCTGAGTGGGGCGCTGTGGTGTACATTCCCCATGGGGCTTAACCGGACCACCTGTGGGACAGGCAGAAACCCCAGCAAAGACCGCCAACAAGCTCGCCGCGCCCCCGACCGTCCCAGGGGCAGGGCAGGCTCCTTGGGTTCCAGTCCCTCCACCCACACAAGTTGGACCAAACATCGTCAGCTCTGGTGCTGCAGCTGGGTCCCCTGGGGGGCTTGGCACCTTTGGGGCTGAGCCCTGGAGCCCTCCAGGACTCCCAGCCTCCTGGGCCGATGGGATTCTGGGTTTAACGTGGCGAGAGCCCTGTTTCCCCAGCAGCAGCCGCCAGCAGCCCCCCTGGCCAACAGCTTACCTCACAAGGAGCCATGGCAGGTTTGCTTCTGTGGCTGACGAAGAGGGGCCGTCCGCCCTCCACCTGCCTCACGGGTCGGGCCGCCACTCTCCCCGGCAAGGGCATCACATGCGTTCATGCCCACTCTGAAGTGGCCCCCGGATGTTTAGGAAGCTCTGCTCTGCAGAGCGGGGGTGCCAGCCTGGGGCGCAGGTCCGTGCTGGGCCAGGGCTGGGTTGCCACCCTGCCCTTCTTCTCGAGCTGCAGGAGGGGGTGCTGTGCCGCGCCTAGAAGAGCAGGAGCAGGTCCTTGTGTGGGCGAGGTGGGTCAGAAGCTGCCATGGTGTGTTAAGGGCCCTGGGGGCCCAGGACAAACTGTGGGGCTTGGGGAGGATGATGCTGGGGCTTGTGGCTGTGGGGTGTGGAGGCGCCCTCACACCTGCTCCTGTCGCCCCCTCGGTGTCTCCATGTCATTAGGGCCTGCCCGCCTGGGTCCTGACTCTTCCCACCAGGTCTCTCCCTCAGAACTCTCCAGAACTTCGAGGCCGGTTGTTCAGGGTTCAGGGTGGCCTCGTTGTCCCAGGTAGCTGTGACTTTCATGCTGCTGCTGGCATCTCTTAAGGTGAAAACATCCTACCACAAGCAGGTGACAGACTCCAGAAGCCCCCTCCCTGGGTGACGCCTGGCGCCCAGAGCAGTTCCCAGGGTGGGAAGCGTGCCTGCCATGTCCCTGACATGGCCACGGGACCTGGAGACCTCAGGCTGGGGCTGTGCGCCTCAGGCCCCGCCACGCCAGGCCTGGGAGAGCCGAGCTTCTCAAAGGCGCCCATCCCAGATGGCAGCAGGAAGAAGTGGGATGTTTCCAGAAACGGTGATTGCTCAGGCGTCCTGGCAGGCTGGTAACCCTGGGACCTGGGGTGCAGGGACAGCGAGGGGAGGAAGCGGGGGTCCTGCCGGGAAGTGGACGGCCTCCAAAAGGCAGCAGGGCTCGCCCTCCCAGCTGTCAGGGTGCAGAATGGCTGGGAGCAGGTGAGAATCACTCTTACGTCAGGCCTTGACCTATGGGTAGCGCAGTCCTTCCCCGGTCCCCCATCAGCCTAGAACGGCACTGGGACGGAGGGCCTCACAGGGGCTGAGACAGTGAGTGCAGCCCAGCTCGGAGGTGGGTGCATTTCCACGTGGTCCTGGACTTTCACACACGAGGGATGCCGCCAGGGCTGCGGAGAGGCCCGCTGGGGGCTGATGGCCAGGAACAGGGGGACAGGGAGTCCAGGGCCCCTGGACGTCCATCATTGTTCTCAGGCTTTGCTCCTGCTCGGGGCCACGGTGAGCTGGGGTCGCAGTAACCAGAGCTGCGCACCTGGCACTGCTTTGGGGACAGATGGGACAAGGGAAGGGCCGGCCGAGGGACGGAGAAGGAGGTGACACACTGTGTCATCCCCTGCCACCCACAGAGACCCTCCGCAGACCAGCCCCCAGCAGCGCTGCCCCCCACCCCGCCATCCACTGAAAGCGGCGTCTCCAGGGGGCCCCAAGGAATAGCCGCAGGCCATTCCTGAAGGGCAAGGGTGGAGGCACCAGGGCCTGAGGCCCCTTCCCCTCCACCCACCCTGTGCCTGTTCCTTCTGCGCCCTCAGGAAGGCGGGTGGAGCTCCTGGGCGCTCCTGCCTCCCACACTGGAGCTCCTGTCTGGAGGTTGGAGCCCTCCCCTCCCCCCTGGGGCCCTCAGACCCCAGCGCCGTCCCCCAGGCCCCACAGCTCCTGTCTAACTCAGCTGAGAGGCCTGCTGCGTGCTGGCCCAGCTTCCCCAGTGATGGGCTGAGGTGGGGGTGGCCACTGAGGGAGACACAGGCATCAGCGCTTCCCGCACAGCTACTCCCTGGCCACCCGCTCCACCGGACAGCAGGCCAAATCTACAGAGACACCTGTTTGAAACTCGACTCTGATTAGAGAGGGTGCAAGGGTCTGGAAGAACCGGTCGCCTGGGCTGCTGAAAGACTGACTGCCTAGGAGAGGGTGTGCACAGGCTTCAGCTCCATCCAGGCCACGCATGCCACCTGCAGGGACACCGTGTTGGCCGTGGCAGAGAGGGGACGTGCATGCCGTGCTCTGGGCAGGAGGTTGGTCCATGGGGGGAGCTATGTGGAGAGGCAGCCTAAGTGCCAGGTGGGGCCTGCGAGGGGGGTGGGGCCCCCTGGGGACAGAAGGGCCTGCCCCCCTCCACAGGACCAAGTGTGTGGATGAGAACGCTCGGCTCAGGGGCGGCCGGTCAGGCAGGCCCATGCGGGCTACCCTCCCGGTCCTCCAGGGTGAAAACATTCCTGCTGGGACTTGCCCTCTGCACAAACAAGGCGGCGAAGCCCCGGCAGCTGGGGCTGTTGACATTGGCACCTGGGCCCGAGCACTGCCACCTACCCGGCCACTGGGACCTCCAGGGAGTCCAAGGGCAGGGGCAGCAGTGGCCCAGCCTGCAGGTCAGGTGAGGACCAGGCTGGGTCAGGTCAGGACCAAAGGGCTGCCCGGTGCTTTCCCAAGAAAGACCCAGAATGCAGGGCCAAGCGGAGGCAGCGAGGCCTGACCAGCGTGGCCTGACCGTCGGACACATGGCTTTGCAGCCCCAGGCAGAGCCCCCAGCCCCAGCTGGGCCCACTCGGCCACAAGAGCAGGGCGCCTGCCTGACAGGGTGGCTCTGAGCACGGAGGCCAGTGGAGGCCAGGGGCCCCCGGGACGGAGCAGGCCCACTCAGGGTGGAGGGCGCTTGCGGCTCCGCGTGGACCTTCTGTGTGCACATGTCCCTGGGGCACTGCAGCCTCTCCTTTGAACTTGGCGGGTCTAAACTTGGACCATGGCTGCCCCATCCACGGCCTGGCTCAGCCAGTGTGTGCTTACTTCCCCTTGAAGCAGCCCTTCTGGAGACTTGTCTCCTCCCAGAAATGTCTGGGACGGCCCCTGGGTCAGCATTAGTGGGACCGTGTCCCTGCTCCCTGCCCCATCCCTGCTCCCCGCCCTTGGGTGCCGGCATGAGACTAGAAAGGCTGTCCTGTCCCACAAGGCCGCCGGGGCGGGGGCCAGGGGGAGGGTTCAGGATGGTTCCATCACTCATCTGCCGTCTGGCGGTGCCACAGGGAGGAAGAGGGAGGACCGAGGGGCCAGAAAGCAGGAAGTCAGGGCTGCCAGGGAGGATGCGTGTCTGTCTCCCCTCAGGTCAGGGCCGAGCTGCCCATTCCCCTTGGTCCAGAAGTCCTTCCGGGGGGCGGGGTGTGAGCTCTCGGGGCGCGCTGGGCATCTGGCCCCCTGACACTGGAGCAGCCGTGGGAGTGTCAGCCACAGAGTGTTCTAGCTCCACCCAGGCCCCTGCCCTGGCCAGCTCACAGAGTTGTATTGTGACTCCAGGGACTCGGGAGGGAGAAGGGGCTGGGAAGCAGCCGGCTTTGACCGTTTGCAGAATCTCAGGCCCCGAATTGTTCTTTCCAGAATGTCTCTCCCACCAGTGTCTGCAGCTGGGGACCACGAGAGGCTGGTGGCCAAGTAGGAGGCTCTGCTGTTAGGGGCTTGTCCCAGCCCACATGAGAATGCTTTTTTGGGACACTCGTCACAGCTGAGAGACAAAGGCCACAGGCACAGATAGACGTGCTGAGAACGTGGCCCTCACCGCCCCCCAACCCCCACCTGTGACCCGAGCTCCCTCCCTCAGGTCCCCGAGACACAATCAGGTCATTTAAAAGTGCAGTGACATTTTAGATGGGAGAGCGAAAGGATTTCTGTCATCAAGATAGTTGTCGTTGCCCTGGCTGGTGTAGCTCAGTGGATTGAGCGCGGGCTGCGAACCAGGCATCGCAGGTTCGATTCCCAGTCAGGGCACATGCCTAGGTTGCAGGCCATGTCCCCCAGCAACCACACATTGATGCTTCTCTCTCTCTCTCTTTCTCCCTCCCTTCCCTCTCTAAAAATATAAATAAATAAAATCTTAAAAAAAAAAAAGATAGTTGTCGTTCAACAAATCGGTCCAACAGCCTGCAGACCCCTCCGGGGGAGGGGAACCGCGTGAGGAGTGCCTGCTCCCTGCCCTTGCCCTGTCCGCGAGGGAGTGCCCTGTGGCCCTCAGCTCTGGCTCCTGGGGACACACCTCCTGCTCAGAGTAGCCACGTGAAAATCCTAAACCGAGTTTTAAATGAGAAAAGGAACCACACTTACTCAAGTGTCCTGATAACCCCAGGAAATTGGGAGTCAGGCCCAGGTAGATCAAGGGGGGTAGATCAAGGGGTCTAACAGGCTGGGAGCCTCCCCTCCCGTGGGGCACATCTCCCAGTGCGCCAGGGTGTCCACGGCAACGTCCACCCATGCCGGCTCTTCCTGTGTCTCCTCCCTCCCCAGGGCCCGGACTCCATGCTGGTTCCGAGCTGTGGCAGGCCCTCCGGCACCACCAGGGAGCCCAGCCTGTCCTCGGGCTCAGCTGTGCCACCACGGCAGGGGTCCACAAGTCGGAGGTGAGGGGCTCCGAATGGCTGGCGCCAGGCTCCAAGGCGCTCTCGCAGCGCAAGCCCGAGTCAGCACTGTGGAACAGGGTGTCCTCCCACCCCTGCCTCTGGGCCGCCGGCCACCTCCTTGCCACTGCCTGCGTCCAGGCACAGTCTCTTGGGGGAGGGGCGACACAGGCAGCTTTCCGTGTGGTCACATGGGGCCTCCAAGCGCCCCCTCCTCAGAGGGGCGCAGCTGTGGCCACCCTCTCCCCACTCTGCTAAAGCCCCACTTCCTCCACCAAGCCCCTGCAGTCACGGGGGTGGCGCCCCAAGGAGAAAAGGCCCAACACTGCAGGGGGTTCTCAGGATTGGAAGGCGGGTCCAGGGACCTCCCCAGGTTAGGGGGCAGGGGAGGCAGGCGTCTTGGCCAGGCTGGGGTGGAGAGGGGCCCGAGGAAGGACATAACTGAGAACCTAGCCCTCTTTGCAGCCCGGAGCTGGCCTCCCTCCCCGAATGCACACCGAGAGGACCCTGAGCCATGTCCCCATGGCCCTGCATGTGACAGCAGCGAGCCTTGGAGGGGACACTGAGGATGGTGCCATTCACTTGCATGATGACAGCCGTGAGTCGCCTACAGGTGAGGCTGAGGCTTGGCTGCCTGCCTCCCAGAGGGGAGGGGCCTTCCAGAACCTCAGACACAGTAAGATCCACATAATGCTTTGGGCTTAAAACATTTGGGTTTAAAATGAATCCAAAGTAATTTGGTTGATAGGCTTTGCCTTTATTCAAATGAAAACTTTTTAAACTGTGTGTTTTCATCCAGAGATGGACTTAAAGGAAAGAATAAACACCGTCTGCCTTTGAACTCTGAACTCAGAGTCAAGTTGACGAAGCTTTGAATAAACCTTCCCAGGGAAGACGATCGCCCTGCGGTGCCGCGTGCTGCCAACAGAGGGCAGCATGGCCACGCAGGCTGGAAGGATAGGAGGGCCATCTGAGGGTCCTGTTGGAGCTGGCTCGGCTTCCCCACCCCACCTCAGGTGGCATTGAGCCTGTAGGGGACACCACGCCATCGCTGCAGCGCGGGGGTGGCCCCTTCATGATGCAAGAGTCCCGGTGAGACCATGAACCCAGGTCAAGGCCCTGTCTGAGCAGCACTGGTGAATCTGGCTCTTGTTGACAGACGGACGGACAGGCCCGTGCGACCTCCTCCTCCCCAGTGTGCCTGCACCGGGCTCCAGGGCGGATCAGGAAGACCCCAGGGAGCTGGGCCCAGTGCGGGTCTTTTACTCCATTGGGACTCTGCACCCCAGGACCCCACTGCGCAGACAAGGTGTCTCCTGTTCCCCCGTCTGGCCAGGGCCCCTCTGACGTCCCCTTTCCCTGCCTGGGGGCCACCCAGGAGCACAGCTCTCGAAGCCACGCCTCACCCGAGAGCCAGACTCTTCTGGTGCCAGAGGGGATCCTGAAGTGGAGACGCAGGCAGGCAGACGCCGGATGGGGAGGGCTCTGCACTGCCCTCCCCACCCTGGGGCCACGCTGACCTTCAGCCAGCCCTCCCTTCCCCCATTCGGGCGAGCTTGCCTCCTCGCCTCTGCGCTGCCCAAGGGCCTGGAAAGGGCGTGTCCTGGTCACAGGCAGACCAGCCAGGTGATCAGGGCTGGCTGTCCCCAAACCTCACAGCCCTGGGCACTGGTCCCCCATCTGCCCAGACAGATGCCCCAGACTTTGGGCAAGGAGGCACACTCTGACTCTTGTTCCCCTGAGAACGCTGGGCCAAATGTGCCAGCAGCTGCATCGTGCTAGTGGTCTGGACAGGGGTGTCCAACCTGCAGGCCGCGTACAGCCTAGAATGCATGTGGGTGCGGCCCAATGCCAAATCTCAAATTCACTTAAAACATTACGGAAGCTTTTGTGATTGATTACGTGCCACGGTGTATTTAATGCGCAGTCCAAGACAACGCTCCTTCCTCCATGTGGTGTAGACACCCGAAGGCAGGACACCCCATGAGGATCTGGGGTTTCGTGCTCCTCAGAAGCGTTCCCTGCACTCAGGCCCCCGGCTTCCTGTGGAGGCTGCCCTCACCTGTGAGTCCAAAATCCCACTGCACCACCGTTTCCTTGCCGGTGACAGGCAGGGGAGGCCCCTCCCTGCGCTTGTGGGCTGGGCTTGCTGCAGCCCTGTTTCAGGAAATTCTCTGAGAGTCTCTGGCTGGGGAGGTGGGGCGTAGGCCGGGCAATGCCTTCCTGCACCTTCCCGGCTCTCCCACTGCCTGTTGGCTCTGGGGACCAGGAGACAGAACAGTGCCCAGGTCACCTTCCCTGGGGGCCCACCCCCAGGAGGGCTCACCGAGCCCCTTCTCTGATCTGGACTTCCCCTGCCTGCTCACCAGCCTTCCCTCTGCAGCGTCAGACTGGGAAGCCCCAACCTTGGCTCGGAGATGCACCCTCCTGCACACTCGGCTTGAACGTCCACCCCGCCCTTGGTGGTCTGGAGCAGGAAAGGCAGGTGGGGATGTGTGTGTGACTCCTGGGCATCACCCTGGAGAACTCCCAGTTCTACAAGCTCTCTGTCATTGCCGGTGCTGGGGGTTGAACCAGCCTTGCCTGCCTGGGACAAACCCCACTCAGCCAAGACAGTTCTTTGCCTTCATTGCTGGACTCATCACTTTGTTGAAGGTTTTTACCTCCATGTTCTTGGCACTAATGGTCTCGTCTTCTTGGGGCAGCTTTGTCCGGATCTGGTGTTGGGGCAACATTGGCCTCAGGCGAGTCAGGAAACATCCCCTGTGCCCCCGTGCTCCAGGAGCAATCATGGAGAACGGGCACTACTCCGTCCTTTCGAGTTTGGTGGGATTCAGCGTGAGCCCATCTGGGCCAGGGGCTGTCTGTTGTGGAAGGTGATCAGTTACTGACTCCGTTTCTGTAAAGCATTGAGTCCACCCAGATTCTTTCCTTGTGGGGGGGGCGCTGGAACTTGGTCAGGTCTTTGGGGGACAGGTGTGTCCACCTGGGCCATCAGAGCTGCCGGCAGAGGTGTCCCTAGCGTTTCTCCAGGGCCCTCCCAGCACCCACAGGAGCCATCAGGATGTCCCCTCTCCCATTTCTGACACTAGCAATGTCTGCCCTTTTTTTTTTCAGTGTGGCTAGAGGCTTACAATGTATTGATCTATTGAGCAAAGGACCAAGCCTGTGGTTCAGATGATTCCATTGATTTTTTTCTCCAATTAGATTCTGCTCTAATTTTTATTATTTTTCTTCTGCTTACTTTGGACTTAGTCTGGTCATCACTTTCCTGGTTTCCCGAAATGAAAGCTTATTGACTTCAGACGCTTTCTCTTCTAACGTGAGTGCTCGATGCTGTGAATGTCCCTGTCAGCACCGCTGCTGGGCCTCCCGCAAGTTCTAAGTGTGTTTTCACTTGGTTGGAAGATTTTTAAATCTCTTCACTTTTTCTTCTTTGACCTCACCGGGCCCTTTAGAATGCTAGGACACTTGCCTTCGGAGGCAAAGGGCAGACGGGGAAGCAGGGCCCAGAGCAAGTGGCTCGCCCAGGGTCACGCTGCCCAGGGTCCACACTGCCTGGGACGGCAGGACTGAAGCTGGCGCTCCTGTTTTGGCTCCTAGGGACCAGCCTGAATGTCCACGCCCCCAGATGTCACCCCAGGCAGCGTGTAAACCCTGGCCAGAGAGCAGTCCCACGGCAGTCACCGCACTCTCGGAGTCCTGCAGGAGCTGCTCGGCAAGTTCAGGCACCTCTGAGGCCAGGAGTGTGTGCCTGTCTGGTCCAGGCAGTGAGCTTTGATTCCTGATAAATTTGGGCCGAATGTGGGTATTCAGAGGCTGGAAATGCAGCCTTGGTTGGACTTGGGGTCACTGTGAGGGGCCAAGGTCTAGACCCAGGCACTCTCCAGTCCGGGCCACTCGGCATCTATCTGACCCTCGGTCCCCCCAGAGGCCCAGAGGGCCCACATGGAGACCCTGTGCCAGGAAGCAGGTGGCTGGCCCGGGAGGGTCCCTCCCCGGTTGCTCCTCCAGGCTCCCTTAGGACAACACTGACTCCAGGGCCCTGTCAAACGCCTTTATTTCCAATAGAAAAAGTGCCGCTCTCACAAGACAGCAGAACGCACAGCGCCAGCCTCGCTGGCCCTGGCTTCCCTGAGGGTCCCGTGCGCGGCCGAGCCACGCTGAGGGAGGGGGGAGGCCCAGGGACAGGGAGGCCTCAGGGGGTGGCATCAGTAGCAGTCAACTTCATTGTCCCCCAGGATGCCCGCGGTGGCCAGCATGTCCTGCAGCAGCGACTGGGGGCTCCGCTCCACATGGTCGCTGCTCTCCGCCAGTGCCCCCTGCAGGCCCTCCAGGTCCAAGGCCCTCAGCACCGCCATCGCAGCCTCGGGCTCCAAGGGCCCCAGCAGCTGGCCCTGCTCACCGGCCCGCCACCTCTGCAGCGTGGCCTCCACAGAGGCCACGTCGGGGCCACTCCCCGTCCCCTGCGAGCCGTCGTAGGGAGCTGCCCTGTCCCGCAGGAAGAGGAGGAGATCGCAGGACTTCTGGGCCACAGCCCGGTCGCAGTCAAACAAGGCCCGGAAGGCAAACTCGAAGAGCTGCACGCGGCAGAGCACCCGCAGGGCCTGCGCCAACCGGCCAGGGGTGGCGGCCGCAGGCGGGGCCGCTGCATACGGACAGTCAGGGCCCGGCCAGCCCAGCGTCTGGGCCAGAAACACCTGCGCCAGCTCCAGGCCCTGGGCCCGCACTTCCCAGTCCAGGTCCCGGCTCGCCGCCTGGAGCACCCTGGCCACGAAGCGCTCCGTGTCTTCGGCCACCTCGGCATGGCCATCCCTCAGCCACTCCGTGAAGACCTGCATGACAGCCCTCCGGGGGAAGCCCTCCGAGTCTGCAGAGAGCACGTGCAGAAGGTCCAGCAGCAGGCTCTTCTGGAGGACAGAGAGGAACAGGGGGGTGGGGGGACCCTGAGGGCGGGCACCCGCTGACCCCAGACGGCAGGCCAGGGAGAGCCCCTCGCGGATGGGCTGTGCGGGTCTGGGGCTGAGCCGCGTGCCACCCGAGACTCCACTGTCACCTAGGGGTGACTGTGTCTGAGGGACGTGGCGCTGACACTGAGTGGGAGACTGAGGGTACATGCCCGACAGAGGCCTGGCCCCTCGTACCCACACTGGGCAGCAGGACGGGTCTCAGGGGTAGGCTCCATGGCCCCGGGCCCTGCCGACTCTCACCTGCAGGCTTCCCGGGTGCTCAGGGCTGCCCCGGGCAGCGTGTAGCCCCCGGCCAGAGAGCAGTCCCACGGCGGTCACCGCACTCGCACGGACGTAGCTCTCAGGGTCCTGCAGGAGCTGCTCGGCAAGCTCAGGCACCTCTGAGGCCAGGAGTGCGTGTCTGAAGCCGGCCTGTCCTGGGGACAGGGTCGCCACAGCCAGTTGGGACCGGGGGTCGAGCCCACAGCTCCCCGCTCACTGCGAGGGCAGCCAAGGGGGCCCAGGCTCCCAAGCCTGCAAGGGTGCCATGGCACCCAGGCCACCAGACCCCCCAGGTGCCCCAGCCCACACTCACCTGCCCAGGACCGGGTCACCTGAGCCAGGAACTCGAGGCCCGAGTCCCTCACCTCCCAGCAGGGGCTGCACAGGCGCTTCTGCAGCACAGGGAGAAGCTCTGGGGCGGGAGGGCGGTTCAGAGTGGCCCAGCCGCCCCCGGCCCCACCCACCAATCCTGACCCCGCCCCCACCGGCCCCACCCCTCGGCCACAGTGTGCCCCGGGGAGGGGCCGGTTACCTCCAAGGAAGTGCTGGGTGTGGGGGTCCAGGTCGCAGCAGCCAGGGAGCTGGGGGGAGCTCAGCAGCCACCTGAGTGTGGCCTGGAAGGCCTTCCTCAGAACCTGGGGCAGCAGAACAAGCTGCACGGCCAGCAGCGGGGCGCCCGCCCGCCCCACCCCCACCCCATGCTCCCGTCCGGGATGTGAGACAGGCCACCCCAGGAGAGGGAGCACTGGGCTTCCTTCTGTGAGACCGAGCTTCACGAAGCAGAACTGATCCCCAGGCGAGGGAAAGTGGAGGGGGCCTCGTGAGGAACCTCACTCCTGGGGAAATGCAGTTTCTGCATCCTGACCCTGGAGATAGCCTGAGCACCCCTGCCTGAAAGCCCCAGGGCGGGGGGGGGGGGGGGGCCTGTGTGCCACTCACTCTGCACCCACGGGCCCAACTGAGGCGTGGGGCTGGGGGAACGGGCACGTCTGCAGCAGACACCCGGACACCAAGCACAGGAGCCCCCTGGCTCCAGGTCATGTCTCCTGTGGAGACCCCACAAGGAGCCCGGACCCATCCTGCCTCCCACAGCCCAGTGTGCCCCGCACTCAGCCCAGCTAGCCCTGCCAGCTCACTCTGAGCAGGGACTCTGCCCCCCAGCCCCTGACACCGCAGGCCTGTACCGTGGGGCTGGAGTCGGGGCTCGTGAGGTAGTCCAGGAGGACGGCGAACACCTGCGGCAGCAGCTCTCGGGGGCCTGAGAGAGACATGGCAGGTGAGGCCACAGCCTCCAGCAGGGATGCCCAGCAGAGAAGGGAGTGCATCGACCCAGGGGAGCGGGAACAGACCCATTGCAGCCGAGTCCACCCCAGAGACGACGAGCAGAGGGAAGTGGCCCCTGAGCAGCATGGATAGGGGGGTCTTGTTCCAAACCCGCGTCCAGCACAAGGAAATATCTGACGCACCTGTGCCCTGAGACAGCGCCCCCAGGAAGTCCAGGGCCGCTCGCTGGATCCGCACACAGCCGGCAAGGATCACACAGAGGCGGCTCCCCACGTCGGAGTTGGGCACCGCCGAGCCGCGGCAGAACTGCAGGACCGTCACCGAGGCGCCAAGCAGGGCGGCCTGGGGCCAGGGTGAGGGGCGCTGGCGGGGGAGTGGGGGTGGAGGGAGGGTCAGTATGGCCGCAGGTCTGCCGCGGGGAGGCTGCAGGCCAGGACTGCACCTACCGTCGGCAGCAGCAGCTCCAGGTGAGCCAGGGTCTGGCATAGGAGGCCCACACAGGCCGACCTGGAGGACAGGAGGGCGTCTACGACGGCCGAGTCGCCCGTGGGCTCAGCCAGCAGGCCTGCGGGCAGACCAGAAATGGCCCCCAGTCAGTGGGCATGGCCGCCACGGGCCTTGCGAGAGGTTGTCAACCCCTTGTCCACCCTCCGCCACCAGAGGCTAGGACTGGAGGGTCCGAGCAGGTGGCTGGTCCAGGGTGATGGCCAGCCAACCTGGGCTAGCCCTGAGCCCCTCTGCAGGGCTCCCAAGCACCTGAGTCCCTGCCACTCCACAGCCCGCTCATGGGCCGGCCCCCGCAGCCCAGGAGGCCCCTCTCCACGCTTGGCACAGGCCCCACGGCACAGCTGGATCCCCCCGTCTAATCCTCGACCTGTCCTGCGGCTGACGCAACAAGTCACAGGGCCCAGGCAGGTCTGGGCTCTGTGCCTCTTCTGCTCAGGAGCCACCACCTGCCACGGCCGAGGTCGGGGGAGGAAGGCCAGTGGCTCTCCAAGTCAGGGCAGCGAGCACCGGCTACCCTGCAGCCTGCCCTGGCCCGAGAGCCCCGCACCCCCAGGCCAGCCTGCCCTCTCAAGTGGCATACCTGGGGGTCCGGGGGCCTCAGCAGCAGCTTTCAAGACACAGGCCAGGGGCTGGAGGAGGACGTCGAAAGCCTGTGTCCTCAGTGCCTGGGGACTGAGGACACAGGATGCAGTGAGCACCGCTCTCCAACCCCAAGGCAAACCGGCACCCTCCTCACAGCCTCGGCTGGTGCGGGGTGCGGGGTGCAGGCCTAGCTTCTGGGCACTAGAACCCAACCTGGGGTGTGCACCCAGTGGTGGCCCAGGGCCCTCGACCTGAGGTCACTGGGAGGGGCAGAGGGCAGCAGAGCACGTGGCTCATGGATACAAGCCAGCCCCGGGCAGAGGCACTCCGTGAGCCTGTCTCGCCCCTGGTGAGTCCGTGGAGCTCCTGTCGGAAACACTCTATCTGCAGAGACAGTGCAGAGCTGCAGCTCGCACCGACGCCACGGCGACGGCCCACACACTGCTGACCACATACTGCCCAGCAGGCCCTGCGGGAAAGCCTCCATCCTCAGCCTCTAGCACTCCCTGGAGCCCCCTGCCCCCAAACCACGGGCCCCGCACTTACCAGTCCTGCAGTTTCAGGACCCCCAGAGCCAGAGGCCCTGCCTGTGTGGGGCTCAGGTGGCCCAGAGTCTGTGCCAGCGTCTCCCACAAGCCACTGTTGGAACTCAGCGCAGGGGAACTGCAGAGAAGGGCCCCAGAAAGAGAGTTACTCCTGTCCTGCCTCCACCGCCCACATGGTACCAGAGAACTGCCACGTCCACAGCTGGGCATGCCCAACAGGCGGAGGTTCCTCCCCAGGGGCCGACTTTCAGACCCTCTGCCACTCCCTCTACTCAAAGCAGTGTGCTCAGGGAGCCAGTGAGATGTGGCCCAGCGGAACAGCTGCCCTAAGGCTTCCCAAGGACAGCAAGCACCCACGTCCCTCCACCGCCCCCCACTGTGCCCCAGGGACCTGACCGGGCCACGCTGAGGAGGAGATCCACCAGCGAGTGTGCGGCTGGGACGGGGTCTTTCTCAAGCAGACAGGCCACGAGGGGACTCAGCCGCACCCAAAGGACTTGCGTCCAAGGGCTGTGGCACTGCCCGAAGGTGGTGCTCAGGACGTTCAGGGCCTGCGTGACTCGCGGGGAGGCTGTGGAGCACAGGGACTCTTCGATGTGGCCCACAATCCTCTGGGCGCACGGGGGCCAGTCATGAGCCTGCAGGCTGGGCTGGGCCCCGACTGGGCCCCGCATACACAGGGCCAGGACGTGGACCAGGAGCTGCCCGGCCGCTGAGGCCACAAACAGGCTGGAGTCTCCCTGCATGGAGAAGATGGTGTCCAGGGCGCCTGGGGAGAAGAGAAGACAGTGGGTTCAGCATGGACAGGGCGTGCTGGAGGCCGCAGAGAGGCCGCAGCACAGGGTCGTGTCCGTCAGCAGAGCCCAACCCCTCAAGGGAAGCGCCTGAGCATGGCCAGCTGCCAGAGGGTCCGTCAGAGGCCCGGCCATCCTCTGCTTGGACACCGGAGACCAGGAGCTGGGCCCCGGCCAGTGCAGCTCAGTGGGGTGGGCATTGTCCTGCAAACCAAAATGTCGCCTGTTCAATTCCCAGTCAGGGCAGTGCCTGGGTTGCAGGCCAGGTCCTCAGTTGGGGGCGCACAAGAGGCAACCAATTGATGTTTGTCTTTCTCTCTTTCCCCTCCCTTTCCCTCTCCCTAAAACCAAATTAAACAGTTTAAAGGAAAAAGAACCAGAGCTAGAGTGTGGTGGGGTGATCGGCACCGTTTTCTACCATGACTTTACACCCTCTGGGGCTGCCGAGTCCTCCCAGTGGTCCCAGAGCCGCCCTGGCTGCTGGACCTCACTGCTGAGCTGAGGGCAACTGGCCTCACACCCCCCGGGGGCCTTTCCCCCAGTCACTGTGTTCCTCACGACAGGCCTGCGACGTCACCGTCACTTTCAGAGACGAACAACAAAGCCCAGCAAGGCCTCCCCGGGGCCACGCAGCACCAGGCCAGGCTGGGCCTGGGGGAGGCGGGCGGGGCACTCACCGAAGTCGTCCAGGAAGCGCAGGGCGCTGGGGTGCTGCACCAGTGCGCGCAGGCCCTGGATCCAGCCACTGCGCACCGTGGGTGCCGTCCAGGCTGCTCTGCCCAGGGGGCCCGCCTCCCCGAAGAGCCCGGGCAGCAACTGCCCCTGCTGGAGTGGAGAAGGGACAGTGACCAGGCCAGGCTCTCAGCGACAGTCAGCCCAGAGACACTCTGCCACTGTGGGTGCTCACGGGGGAGGCTTCTTGCATGCTGCAGGCTTGCCCCCCACCCCGGGCCGCTGTGCCCCTGGGAGGTGGCTGGTGGCCCCCCACCCCATGCCATGTTTTAAACAAAGGTCCCTCAATCTTGTTGCAGTTTACTGCAGACATGCTCCCCTACAGGACACCACCCTCCTCGTGTTCCCCACCCAGACGCCCCAGCACAGACTGTGTGGCAGGCCTGTCCCCACCCCAGTTCACACTCTTTACAAGCCACTGGGGGGGGGGTGTCACATTTCGGAGACTCAGGAGTGGTGACAGCTGTCCCTGCTGTAAGTGCCCGTGGAGAAGAAAGCCACGCAGCTCTCCGCGACCTCACAGGTCAGAGGGCAGGGCTCACCTGCAGGTACTGGAAGCAGTCTTCCTGGGCTGCCAGCATGCCCGCCAGGCGGAGGGAGAAGGAGAGGACGCCGGGGCTCAGGCCCGGGGCTTTTGGCACCTGGCACAGCAGCTCCACCAGGCAGGGGTTGTCCTCCAACAGCAGCAGGCTGGACCCTGGACAAAGGCCCAGCCGGGAGCACGTCACCGGAGGCAGGGTGCTAGGGGCCGCTCCCCCAGCACTCCAGGACCCCCTTCTCTCAGGCCTTCAGGCACGGCGGTCTGGCGGGGAGCACACCTCCACAGCCATTGCAACGAAGAACTTGTGTCTTAATCTGACATAGGGAACAAACTACAAAGCCAGCACCTCACCGCTGCAGGGAGGGGGCAGAGACGGGGATGTACAAATGACCCAAAACCCTGAAAAGACGCACCACCTTGCCAACTACGGAAAAGAGGGGCAGGTCCAAGCTGGAGGCCATTTCCCCTCACAAGTGGACACTTTTTCCTCAAACCGCAAGTACTCATTGCAAGGAAGCACAGTGGCGGCTGTTCGTGCCCAGACCCGGCCCCTGAAGGCCTGCCCCACCCACGCTGCATCCACAGGAAGGCTGGGAGAGGCCCCCAACGCAGAGCGGCCCTCAGAATGACAGACAGAACGAGGAAGAGGAAGAAGCAAGAGGCAGAGACCCACAGCAGACACGTGGGCAAGTCTAAAAGGCACCGACTCCCCCAGTCGGGACTGACTTTCGAAGGGCTTTAAAACAAGGTGGACTATGAACAGCAGGCGACGACACAGAAGAGCGTGCCGGCCTGGAGCGCAGTGCACCGGGGCCCCGGGACCCTCTGAACAGAGGACACAAATTCTCGTTCCCTGGAGACTGTTAGCCAGCCAGCGCCCACCGGGAGCCACCAAAAAACACGCGTGGATGGAACACACAACCTCAAAGCCAGAAGGAAGAGCTGGAAAAACCGAAAGCTTTGACAGCCCCAAGGAGGGCAGAGAAATGAGGACAAAGAAACAGAGACAGACGTGGGAAAAACACAAGAGAGCGTGGTGAGCGCAGGTCCAACTAGAACAGTAAACTCACAGGCGGAACTGACTAAACTTCGGAAAGAGCTCCTCAGATTAAATTAGGAGCCGAGGCCACCCAGCACTGGCCCATCTGTGGGAGACGGTGACACCTCACACTTGGGGACCTGCCCAGAGCAGACAGTGAAGAGAGGCAGCAGGTGAATCCCGAATTTGAAAAAGCTGGCGCAGCAAGGGTCAGACAAGATGGACTCCAGGGCAGAAAGGCCCCTCAGTGCTGCGGGCCAAGGGTCGCACTCAGAGAGGCAGACCCGGGAAGGCGGGGTGGTCTCAGCCTGCTCTGACCTGCCCTAACGTCCAGGTCTGTAAAAGGGGGAAAAAGATTCCCAAAGGAAAACTGCCGAACACACAGCCTCAGAGTAACATTTTTACACACCTCACAGAAACATCGACGCAGACAGACTAGCAAGAACGACAGAGACTTGAACCGAAGGACCAGTGTGGAGCTCCAGGCTAGGACATGCAGGGGGGATAAGCACAGGCTGGGGGCACGGCGGAGGGTGCTGCTCCGGTACCAGGCTTCTTTTCCGAGTAAAAATGTCACAAAACCAGACTGTGGCGATGGCTGCACAACCCTGTACATTTGCGAACAGCCATTGAATTGTGTGCTTTAAGTGGGTCGACTGCATGGGATGCAAATGGTATCTCAATAAAGGTGCTCGAAAATATTCCTCTTTAATCTGACTACAAACTAGGCCACCATTGAGGACTCTGCAAACACCAGAGAACAGCATCCTCAGGCACCACAAGCACACTTCGACCGACGCCCCGCAGACGTCGGTGTTTCCTCGCTCTGACAAAACCCATGAGAAAGACGGAACGAAAACCCACGTTTTGAATCTAAAAGACTCCCTGTTAAATACTTTGTGGGTGAAGAAAAAAGTCACAACGAAAAGTCCTAAATACCTGGAACCAAATCACAGCAAAAATACTACAGGTAACACCGCCGTTGTCTCCCGGGGAGGGGTGCAGCCACGCGGGCAGGAGGGGGAAACGAGAAGACCAAGACGGCCACCCCAAGAGAGAGTAAGAGGGAAAGGAGACCCAAGTCGGTATCGAACCAGGGACACCAGTGACTGGGGTCATCTGTGGCGCTACCAGCGATAATGAAGTGAGAGACACACGTGTCACCTGACGACAGCAAAGTCATTAACGCAGCAAGCGACAGCCCGTCACCCCGTGCTCCGTGCAGAAAACACCCACCGTGAGGGTGAGGGAGGGGAGCAGGACGCCGAAGGGTCTCAGGGCATCGCTCTTATAGAAAAACACAACTTTATGATGAGTTAGGGAAAAGCCTGACAGGAAATAGAGAGTGGACGGTGGTTTAGTTTCCCTTATTCCTTCGTGTTGTTCACGTTGTATGTAAAGAATAGGTATTACTTTCATAATGGGAGAGAAAGCAAAACCAGTTTCTTGATAAAGAAACAAAAACAAAAGCCCTGATAACAAAAATAAGTCTGTCCACCCCCTCTGCAGCCGCCCCCGGAACCGGAACCGGAACCAGCTAGGACATCAAGCCCCAGCTCTCGCTCCCCTGATGGCTCCCTCAGGTGTCCCCAAGTAGCCAGGGGCATCTTTACGGTGTGAAGGAAGGACTCCACCCAGATGGGCACCCCTTCCCCAGGACAGGGGAGCCCTGTGCACCCTCTGGCCCATGGGCAAAGTCAACAGCAGCACCCCCACCCTTACCCTCTTCAGTTATGGTTTTAAACCAATCCAGCAGCTTCTCCAAACAGGTGTCATCTGCCACAGGCTGCCTGGGGTCTGCCAGGGCGGCACAGAGGGCCGGGAGGAGCTGGGAGCACTCGGGGTCCATGGAGAGGCCGGGGTTCCTGCAAAGGAAATGTCAGGGCCAGGTGCAGCCAGGACTGCCGGAGGAGGTGGACGCACAGCCTCAGCCTCAGTGGTGCTGGAGGAAGGACGTCAAGTGCAGGCAGGGGCCTCTGTCCCGTCCACGGGGGCTGGGAGGGAGTGGGGCTGGAAGGGAGTCCGTCTGGTGTCAATCACGAGGCCTTAGGCGCTCAAAGCTGCGGACCTGGGACTCCGGAGAAAGGACAAGAGCATGGCGCTCACCCGGGATGCGGGTAGGCCAGTCGGGGGTTTGGGCACATTCTGGGGCAGCCACGTGTACAGGGCAAGCACGTCTCTGTCCGGGTTGAAAGGTCAGTCCGGAGTCAGCCCGGCTGCACTCAGCAACCCTGCACACGCCAGCGGAGTGTGCGACAAGAAGGCCAGGACCAAAGTGTGCACCTGGGTGTGGAGCCTGGACGGGAGTGTCCTCGGATAGATGCATTAACGTGCACCCCAAGTGCAGCAAGTAACTTAACTGCCTGGGGTCAAGGAAGGGGGAGTTGGGGAGGTGGTCAGTGGCTCTGTCGGGGTCGGGAGGTCTGCCTGGGCTGGGGTGTCCGTCTGTCCACCCGGACCAGACCGGATCCCTGCTGGAGAGCCCTCCCTGCCGTTCGGGGTCAGTTTTAGGCCTGTGGACCCCGCCGCGGGCGCCCGGCCCGGGCAACCCAGAAGGTCCACAGGGGGTAGGGGCCGCCAGCCGCGGTGGCGCTGGGACCCCCGCAAACGCCGGCCCAAAGTGCGCCCCCACCCTCGCCCCTCGCCCGGGATTCCCATCCACCCCCACCACGGAGCCCGCAACCCCCCAGCACGCACCTCACCAGCTCCGCGTTCCTCGGCCAATGCGGCTCCGCCCCCGCCCCATAGGCCCCGCCCCGGGCCGCGCCACCCGCCGGGTATGGAGGGGACGAGAATGGGGACTGCGGCCATGGGGAGCCGTAACAGCTCCCTGTAGACCACTCCAGAATTTCAGGGGTCCGGACTGGTGGCAGCTCAGTCAGAAAGGCGTTGGAGACCAGCCGGCGCCACATGGGTCGCTCTGACCCAGAACCTCCCCCGTCCCCGGGACACTCAGTGGTACCTGCCTGAGCGACCGACCGGCCTTGCGCCAGGAAGGCGGGGCTTCTTCGGAAGGGGTACGGCTATTTACAGGAAGAGGCGTGGTCTGCCCAGCCCGGGGGTATCTCCAGCTTGGGAGGGCTGCACGTGCCAGAAAGGGGCGTCGTCGTCCTTGAGGCAAAGCCCTTGGTCATTTGGCCTGAAAACTGAGTCATCTGGTGCCCGTAGCCATGTACCAGAAGTTCTCAAAGCCAGTGGATAAAAATATAAAAACAAGGCTCATCTTCACTGGGAGTTTTTCAGCAATGTTTTGGGGGAAACGCTGGGTATAGGAAATAAAAAGCAGAGTTCCTGTGGGCATTAAGATAAAAAGGGAGCTTTAAACACATTGATGTTGATGGGGGACCACTTCAGACAAGCCTCCTTCCCGATCCTCGCCCTCCTGCCCTAGAACTACGTGAGTGAAAAGGTTTGAACTGCATGGGCATCTGCACTGAACTGAGGCCCCCTAACGTAAAGAGGGGATGCGCATCTTCGCTGAGGCGGTGGTTGTGGGGAAACTTCTCAGCACTGTGCTAAGTGCTTCACTCAACACATACCCGGGTGACTCAGCAGCAAGCCTGGAAGGGTGGGTGCTCCAGCTGTCCCTCCAGATGAGGAAACTGAGGCACGGAGAGGCTCACTCTCACGATCTCTCAGCGGGTGGGTTGGCGCAGCTTGGATTTGGTCCCAGGCAGTCTGACTCTGCACTTACAAGATCCACAATTTCTTACCAAAAAATTGGGGACAAATGGTTCCTCTCAGAGTTGTTCAGATTTTAGGGATGGTTCGCCTGGGCTGTGTATGAGATTAAAATTCCAGGGTGGGGGTGGGGGGTTGATGCCGCACCCCATCCAGGGGTGTCCAACCTTTTGACGTCTCTGCGCCACTCTAGGAGAGTTGTCTTGGGCCCTACATTAAATGCATTGTTACATGTAATCGCACACACAAAAAAAACCCTCGTAATGTTTGAAATAAATTGGGCCGCATTCACAGCCATCCAGGGCTGCATGCCGCCAGCGGGCACAAGTTGGACACCCCTGCAACCCAAAGCATTTGTGGTTCTGCCAGGAAACATGCGAGTACACGCTTCACGTGGAATAAACACTCGACAGCCTTAGCGAAGATGCATGTGGATAGATGAGTTGAGGCCAGGGCTGATTTAGCCAATATGGGATTATGCAAGTTTTCCAAAGTTTTTAGCATTAAGAATGTAAGATAAAACGTCGTAGACATGTCCGGAATGCCAGAAGCTAAGTGACGCAGCAGACGCAGGCAGCGCAGGGAGTTAGCGCAGCCCCAGGAGTGGGAGAGGCGACTCCAGCCTCAGGCGAAACAGACCAAGGAGCCCTGCGGCAGGGGATGCTCCAGGAGCGCGGCCTATCGGCCCACTGGGGCTGTGGCGCATGCGCACCGTCGGCAGGAGCGCTGGGCTCCACATCCGGGGCTCTGCGAGCCTGCGCGGTTGCCATGGCAGCGGGGTCGCGGCCGGCGCGCGGACCTGCCCAGGCTGCTGGCGGCCCGGAGGCCCGGAGGCCCGCGGAGCCTGGGAGCCGGAAGGCGGGGCCGCGCCGCCGTCATGTCTCTGGGCACCGGGGATCCTGGTTCGGAGACGGTAAGCGCGGGCGGGCCGGCGGGCAGGCCTCCTTGCTCTCTTCAGCTTGCCAGGTCCGCCTGTCGGTGTATAGGCCAAGGCGGCGGCCGCCAGTGACAGCTGCCTTGATTGCTACCGCCTGAGAGCGGACCGCCAGCCCCCGCCCGCCTGCGGTCCGCCAAGGCTTCGCTGCCCCTCGCCCAGCCTCCAGCACCTCTGGCTCCCGCCCGCCCTTGCACAGGCCGCCGCTTCCAGGAAGCCCTCCTGGACGCAGCGTCCTCGCCTAGGCACCCCCCGCATGGGGACGGAGCTCACTGTGTGAGTGCCAGCCCACCCTGTGCCTCCAGGGCCGGGCAGCGGACCTGGCGAACAGCCGAGCCATCCTGAGAGTGAAGGAAGGAGCCCCAGGCTGGAGAACAGGGTCCTGCCCAGCACCGCCCAGAGAAGGCTTCCCAGAAGAGACTCCACCCAGCTTCCGTCCCTTGGGTCAGGGCAAGCAGGCTCTCAGCCTCTCTTTAGCCAGTGTTTGTGGCCCAGAGACCGCCTGTGGGAGTTGGGTACGAGCATTCTAGCAGCGGGAGAGCTAGGCAATCAGCAGGTGGAGGGGACATCTCAGAAAGTGGAAACTGCTCCAGACTGCGGATGAAACAGCAGGTGGGCTGGGAAGGCTGCTTTGGAGTGGGTGTCAGCAACAGTTGCTCTGAGTGCCCACGTGCTTGGACGTCTGCAGTGGAGGGGCTGGCCAGTGCAAAGGCACTGAGGAGGGAAGCAGCTTCCTGCTCCAGGGCCCAAAAGAAAGCTTGCTGGGCCATCTGTTGTGGGGAGAGGGCATGGATGGGGGTGCACACCTGGCCTGGCCTCCTGTAGGGAGTGTGAACTTTATTCAGGACCCAGCGGGAAGCTTCTGGAGGGTTCTAGGCAAAGGGAACCTTGGTCCCTGTGGCAGTGTGCAGCGGCACCCAGAGGAGATCCCAGTGGTGCTGGCTCCTGGGAGCAGCTGAAGCTGCCTGCTCGTCCCTCCAGGCCAGGGTCCTGCCCCATCTGGAAGGCCTGCCCGGCTGTCTGCAGGCCGCAGTTACTGCCCCTTCATCTCTGAAAAGTAACTTCTTATGTGTGGTGATAAAAATAATTCGCGCCCATTAGAACAAGTTTGGAGAGCTAGTGAACTGTAACCTCACCACCTGCAGGAAACCAGTTAGTGTTTGGGGTGTTTCCTTCCAGTTTTCCCAGTGCATCTTTTTCTCCATACAGTTTTAAAAAGTGAGATATTTATATTGTTTTGTAACCTTTGCCATTTAATTCATCATTAGCATTTTCCCCACATTCACACATTTTCAAGAATGCAATTTTGAAAATGCCAACCTGAGGACGCCCCTGTCTTATTGGTCCATTTCCCTGCGTTTGTGCTTCCCTGTTTGTCTTCTGCTGCTAGAAACGTCTGTCCTTTCTTGTGCACCTGTCAGGCCCCTCCCACAGCCAGACTCTGCCGCTCAGGGACCGGAGTCAGTCTGTGGAGAGGCTGCACGGAGCTCTCCGGGTGGTTCGAAGAGCTCCGTGCAGCCCACGGCCCAGGCTCCCTGTGGCGTCTCTGCAGAGCCCTGTCTGTTTCAACAGCGGGAGCACTGCAGGGCGGGTGCTGTCCAGTGTGTCCAGTCCCCCCCACCGTCCCTTGGCATGGAGCTGCCCCCGGGCTTCCTCATGAACTTCACAGAGTACTCTCCACGGTGCAGCAGTGGGGGAGAGGGGGAGGGCAGGGCATGGCGCTCACCCTGCTGTGGCCATGACAGGCCCCACAGTGCAGAGCCCCGGGGTGCCATGGAGCCTGGTGTGATCAGCAGTGATTCCAGAGCCAACTCCTGGGAAAGGACGTCAGCATTTCAGCTTGACCTCCTAGGGGCCACCCTTGGGTCAGCAGAAGGCACTTGTTGGTCAGAGGCTGTGGTTAAGGCCCTGGGCCAGTCCAATTTTTACCCTCTACCACTGCATGTGCTTGCCCAGGGGCTCAGAGACCGCTACCACTGGTCGGGCCGATGGGTCTGCCTGGTGCGCAGCAGGGAGTCTCAGCGTTGCATCTCTTCCTGCAGGGGGATGACAGTCTGTCTGCGATCACCTTGGACTCTGACTGCGATACGGTGAGTGTGCTCGGGAGGCTGCCAAGTGTCCTGGGCTGGCAGCTCCCTGACACGACTCAGTCACCAGTGTGCCCCCACCACGGCTGTGTTTCAGCCTGGAGTACAAAGCCCAGGTGCTACTCGGCATTTGTAGAATGGAGAGTCTGTGGCTGGAGTTGAGTAACTGTGATTACAATTTTAAAGCTTTTATCCAGAAGTTCGTCCTGAGTGGAGTACATATGAGGTAGTTGAAAGGTCCTTCCTGCACCTGGCGTGGATCCTGCCCTGCCCCCCAAACCTGACACATAAGTGGAGGGAGCAGGGTTCCAGGGGAGGCCAGCGAAGCGCTGTGGGAAAAGGGGTGCACTCTGCAGCTGCATGGTGGTGTCCCGGCCATCCGGCCCGCACGGGCGCTGGCCCAAGGAAGCCTAGGCAGCAGGACGGCCTCGTCACGAGGTTCCAGCTGGCTGAGTCCGCCTGAGGGCACAGTCACACCTGGCACTGCAGGCCTGCAGTTGGGGTAGGCAGGTTCTCATTAGTGCAGGGTCCTCAGCCTGAACCTGAGGTCCCACACGCTCTGCATCTGTGGTATGACTGGGGCCACCAGAACTCTGGGGACCCTGCCAGCCTGGAGCATGAGTGGGCAGCGTGTGCTTGTGGCACCTTGCTGTCTCCGCCGAGCCAGGGTCCTCCGTCATGGTCCATACACCCCCAGCCCCCTCAGCGGGCCAGTGCGTCAGACCGGGCAACGGGGGCGGCCCGGGAAGGTTCCAGTGCTTTTCCTCTCCTTCCTCTCAGTCAACAAAGAGAAGAAGCATCCACAGGCCTCCACCCACATCTCCGAGTAAGTACGTGGCTGCCCCTGCCTCCACTTCCCAGCCCCTCCCCAAGATGGTTTTCAGGGGCTGCTCGGCCCCCACGTCCTGAGAGAGAGACCCAGGGTGTTTGGTCTTTAAGAACTTGGAACCGCTGAGACTCCACACGCCAACACACTGGCCTCTCAGTTTTCGAGTTTGGATCTGGGGAGCATGCACTCCGGTCGCCACCTGCCCTGGTTGCAGCGGGAGGAGGCCCAAGTGGGAGCCAGCTCCTGAGCTTCCCGACCCAGAGTCTCCCACAGACACAGGGCTCCTTGGGCTTTGGGGCTCAGTTCCTCCTGCAGCTCCAGGAGCTCAGCTCCTCAGGGTGCAGCCTTGGAGGCCATGCTCAGCCTCAGGACTTGTTTTCTGAGACCAGAGCTGCCCGTCGGGGTGCAGTGCTGCGCCGGCGCGGCCCCCAGGCCAGGGGAGAGGCAGCAGCGGTCCCCCACTCTGGCTCTGTCCTCGGCCATTCGAACACCGCGGTGGGGTTCCTTCAGGTGACTGACAGACTCTCACAGACAAGCACTCGCGTGGATGTTCTGTTCTGGGGGCTCCTCCAGAGTATCCCGAAGTGCATGGTCCGGGTGAGTGCCGTGCATCTGGTCAAGGTCGGATGTGTCTTTTTTTTTTTTTTTAAGATTTTATTTATTTATTTTTAGAGAGAGGGAAAGGGAAGGAGAAAAGGGGAGAAACATCAATGCTTGGTTGCCTCTTATGCCCCCTACTGGGGACCTGGCCTGCAACCCAGGCATGTGCCCTGACCGGG
Organism: Tonatia bakeri; assembly: GCA_004024845.1. Lineage (NCBI taxonomy): Eukaryota > Metazoa > Chordata > Mammalia > Chiroptera > Phyllostomidae > Tonatia > Tonatia bakeri. The sequence goes on from PVIA01000097.1 coordinate 660,076, forward strand.
AATCGAAGTGACCCTTTGATTTACAGGCCAGCACTCAGTCCACTGGGCCACACCAGCTGGGGCCCCATGTGTCTTTAGTCCCTCGTGCTGAGTTATAACAGGAAATTTTCCATACATTTTAAAGCCATGGAAAAAAATGTAGGAATTAAAGAAGTGTATCAGACTTATATTTTTAGTTAAGAAATATAAGCATGTTTTATAAATAATGTAGCTTTTGCATAAACTTGTCATATTTTACAAAATTAAAGAGATGAAACCCCAGACTAAAACATATTTTTAAAACATTTCCCTTATTTGGATGACAAACTCATAAGGAGCCCAAAAAGATATAATCATTTTTATTTCCTCTAGGTGGTTTGTATGTTAAGTTCTAAGTGTTATTTACTATGTCAGAACTATGTAGAGACGTAAAAGGTATTTATATTGCTGAGTATAAAGCATACAAAACTACGTTTACTATGATGACAACTATGTAAAATACGTCACCTGAAGAAATTGAATGGGAAATTAAACATTGTAATGTTGGTAGAACTGCAGGTTTATGCTTTAAAATAAGTCTCCCATCACTTTGCTTCTTCGAGACTAAGTGTGAACAAGTGTGGGTGAGCATCCCCACCATAACTGCCGCTCCCGTCTGTGCCGGCCGCTCCCGTCTGTGCCGGCCGCTCCCGTCTGTGCCGGCCGCTCCCATCAGGACTCGCCACACCCTCATGACTCCCTTGGGTCACCCTGCCTTCCCAGAGCCCGTGGGCTGTGGGGCCTGGTCTCCTGTCACCCCTGAAGCACGTGTTGGGTTTCAGAGTCACCGTACTCCTGCCAGCTGAGGGCAGTGCCGTCCTGGAGGTCCCTGAGGACGGCCGCCAGCTTGCCTCTCGGCCATAGAACGACCTTCACCCCGCAGCAGCTGTGGCCAGGAAGTTCAAAGCCAGGTACGTGGGTCTCCCACAGAGGCCTTTTGGCTCGAGGGAAGGGCTGTGGACACTGGCAGGCAGTGATTTCAGAGAGAGCTTTTGAAATGACTTCTCTGCATGACTTTTATGAATCTTCTGCGTGACATCGAGCCTCCTAGCTTTTACGTAGCTCGTAAGCGTGGGTTCTGATGGTTTGCGGGTGCGACGCCGTCCTATGGGGTCTCAAGCCGTCAGCACGGCTGGTGTGGGGCGGCCCCGACAGCTGTGGAGCTGCCGGATGGTCAGGGGCCCGTGAGCACACAGGCCGGTAGCACACGGGCAGCTTGGAGTTGGCCGCGGGGAAACACTTCCCGTTGCCTCGGCAGAGGCCACGCCTTGGGCATTCCCGTTCCTGAGGGCCAGCGGCCACGCACATATAGGCTCGCCGACCCCGCCATCCGCTGCTCGGCTGCTCGGCGGCTCGCATCACGCCTCGAAGTCGGTTATCGAGGCAAAGCCTCGCCTGCGTTACGTGTACCTGAGCCCGTGTGCATCCCATGTAGGCAGCGCAGCCCAGCCCTCGAAGCCAGGCCTCACCTTGGAGCGCCCCTGGGCTCACCCCCCGGGCAGCGCCCCCGACCACCTGACGGAGGCCCTGAGAGCGAAGAGGTCGAACCTCAGGCGTTCAGCCAGCAACGGTGAGTACATGGGGCGTGGTGGGTGCAACCGAGGAAGAGAAGAGGGTACGATGTCCTGAGGACAGTGACCCCCGAAAGTCCACTCTGCCCCCCAGGGAGTGGTGTTCCTCATGTGCACAGTGATGCCCTCCCAGGCTCCACTTGTCCCTGACCCTAAGTTGGGTGTTCCAGGGACACCAGAGGTGCAGGTGCCACAGCACCGAGGAGCCCGGGTCTCATCTGAGGGGCGAGGCTTGTTCTCACAGCTCCGTCTCCAGCCCACCCACACATACACACCGCTGACTCCTCGAGGCTCCCTCAGCCCATCACCAGCTGCAGCCGCGGGCACATCTTACATCCTGAGCGATGGGTTCCCCGTGAAAGCCGGTGTGCTGCATGGTTGGGATGTCGGAGGGGGCGTCGTCTGCTGGGAGGTCGTGTGCTTGTCTCTGTGCCGGCCGCTGTTGGCCAGGCAAACACACCTGCCCTCCACCCCCGCCTGCAGCCCTCTCGGCGGTCTGGTCATGCAGGCCTCCTAATTGGCACCCCACCGCCACCACCACCACCACCCCCCTCCTTTTCCTTTGGGGGCTATTGAGATCAGACTAAAAGCATTGAAATGTTTCTGCCATTACTTTTAAGGATAACTTTATTAGCTTCCAGGTTTTTCTAAAGGTGTAGCCAAGAATTCTTTCTCCTCTTCCGTCGTTAAGGGGCTTGTGTGTCTCCCCCAGGTCACGTCCCGGGGACCCCCATCTACAGGGAGAAGGAGGACATGTACGACGAGATCATCGAGCTGAAGAAGGTGGGGCCCCTCTGCTCCCTGCTGACTCCGGTGGGGTGGGGGGGTGGGTGGAGGGGGGCCAGGACGCAGCGGGGGCAGAGCGTGAGCGGCAGAGGGACACGTGTGCTCACACCCCGGCTGGTGGCCCTGGTTGAAGACAGGCCAGCTGTGCCCGTGCTCTTCGAGTGCGGGGGCAGGGCGAGGCGGCTGGTGTCGCGGTGCGGCCGTAAGGGGCCTGGCCATCCGTGAGCCCCCGCTGGCACGTTTCCCCAGTGTCAGCGGGACACTCTGAGGGCCCTTGCTCAGCCGGCCTCTTCAAGGGCTCCATGCCATAGGTTACCGCTGTTACAAGGATGACCTTGAGACGTAGTGAGGTCAGTGGTCTGTCCAAGGTCAACCAGGCCAGTACCAGGACTTGCGTTGAGGTTAATGCTGCCCATGCTGTCTCCCACCCCCTTGAGTGTGAACTGCGTTGAAAGTTATCTCAACTTCATCATCTTCCTCACCACTGTTACGATGCCCAGCTTCAGTGCCATCCATGTTCTTGTAGCCCTGCAGAAGTGACCGGGGTCCATTCTCTTCCACAATGTCGGTCACTTTGTAGGCCCGCTGTCCCCACACCCAAGCCCCTGGGAAGGCTGCGGCCAATCTGGGCCCTGGAGCGGAGCAGGGAGGCCGGCCCCCGGCCTCACCCCCGTGCGCCCTGCAGGGCCCCTCTGTCGGTCCAGGGGGACACCCCCCAACCGCAGGAGCCACCTACCTGCGCCTCAGCACCCCCTGCACCTGGGCCATCTGTCAGGATCAGCGTGGAGGAAATTCTGATGTCAGCTGGGGGGTTCTGCTGGGTGAACTTGGAGCGTCCCTGAAACTGAGCAGTTGTCACAGTGGTGCCCCAGAAGAGACCCTCTTGGGACTAGAAGTGGCCCCGGCGGAGTCGCCCTGACTGAGCTCACAGCTCTGTCCTGGGTTCCAGAAAGAGCCAGCCTCAGCCTCCTGTGCAGCAGGAGGTGGCTCCCTTCCAGCGGCTGTCATGCTGGGGCCTTGAGCATCAAGGGTCACCTTCTGCGGCAGGCGGTGCCTCGGTTTCCTCCTGGACACAGCGTGGCAATGGGCAGGTTCACGGGGCTGCCATGGGAACTTGTGACCCAGTCCCCAGAGGCACTCCGTGCGCTGCCAGCAGACCTTGGGGAAATCTCCCTCCAGGTGCCAACAGGTTCCCTGGAAGGTGCAGAGAAGCAGGAGGGGTCCCTCTGCCCTTGTCCTGTCTCTCCACTCCCCCCCAGCCCCCGCCTGCTCAGCTTTCCCACACCCACAGCAGCTTTGGAACCAGGGGTGATGGCGGTGCCGTGTGCATGTGCGGGTCTGTCTCATTATCACATGTGGATTCGCATTCCCACCACTGCCGTTCCAAAGTGACAGTGTCCCCACCTCAGAGACCTCCCTCCTGCCACCCTGTCGGGTCACCCCCGCCAGCCCTGGCCCCTGCCAGCCACGGCCCTTCTTGACCTGGTGCCCCGGGGGCATCATGCACATGGGACCTCGCAGCACGAGGCCTGTCTGCCACCCACCGCCGGGCTGCCGCGCACGCCGGCGCTTCTCTCCCCGGCGCTGCTTGGCTGCGGCCTGCAGAGCCGGGATCAGGGGTGTTGATTTCTGGAGGCCGCCCTGCGGCTGTGGGAAGGTGTCACCCAGTTTCTGCAAGTAGAGGCTTCCCTGTCATCCTCGTTTTGGCTTCACTCTGGTCCCATGGGCTCCGCAGGCCTCACTCTATGTGATTTCATCTCAAGTGGCTTCGCCGAGGCCCAGCGAGTCCCTGCTTGCGTATGGCCTGGGGGTGTCGCTGGGCCCTGTTGGGTGACGGCCTCATGGGCTCCTGCGCCCTTGCTGACTTCCTGTCCAGCTCTTTAGCATCTGCTGAGCAGAGTGGTTGAAGTCTCAGCCAGCCACAGCTGTGCGTTCCTCTGTCCCCTCTCTGTTCTGTCCCCCACATTTGCAGCCCTTTTGTCTGGTGGGTGCACATTGGGGGTCGCTGTTGTTTTGGTGGGTTGGCCTTTAAGACCCCCCAAAGGAAACACACGCCCTGAGCTGCCATCCGTCCTCCAAAGTCTGCTTTTTCTGCTGCCAATGGAGCCATCCTGCTTTTGACAGACGTTCAATGCCACCTGCTTTCTCAGCCTTGACTCCCACCCACTGACCTCACTCATTTAAAATGAGCTCCTTGTGGGCAGCACGTGGTGGGGTCGCACTTCAGTCCCTGTGCCGATCCTGGTCTCTGTCCGCTGTTCAGACCCTCACATGGCATGGGCTTGCTGCTGCGTCGGGGCCTCTGTCTCCATTCTGGTCCGTGGGTGTGGCCTCGTGGCCACTGGCCAATGGATAGTCCTGACCCTCAGTCGGCCTCCTCTGACCCCTCCACCCCTCCCCACAGCCCAGCTGGGTGCAGGCAGAGCCCCTTGCAGCCTATGCAGGAGGGGTGGGGCCATGTGTCCCCTGAGGGAGTGGCCGGGGTGGAGCTGCCCTGTTCGGCCACCCCCTCCCTATTGGAGGGAGGAGGCTTCTCTTGTTGTGCCTACAGGCCTGACCAGGCTGGCTCTCTGGGGCCCCACTCCGGGCACAGGAGGAGGGAAGGGACCCTCAGGGACCTCTGGCAGTCTCTGCACATCGCTCCTGGATCCTGAGGTCCAGTGAGTCCACCCTCTCTCCGCAATGCCCAGAGCTGGGCAGAGCAGGAGGAATGGGGAAAGCATGAGTCCTCCGTGTTTCTGGAACCGGGATTCCCGTCGCCGGCCTTCTGACCTTCCCCAGGAACCACGCACTGACCGACTGGCTCACTGAACACCCGTCCAGGGCTCATAGTGTTCCTGGCGGTCCCACCGCCGTGGACATGGGGCTGACCGCCAGGCTGCCCTCAGCAGGATGCACCCTTGGATTCGTCCTTCTGGGGGCGACTGCCCCCACTCTGAGCCCATGTGTCCCTTGTAAAGAGAAAGTTGTTTCCTGGGTGACTGGCAGCTCAGAAGCGACCGGCCTGGTGGCCCATCCCCTCGACGTCCGCAGCCCCGTGGGGGCAGCACCTAGCGATGCCTGGGCCTACACTCCTCAGGCTGCACCGTTCCACCGGAGAGGATGAGGCTTTTCCAATGAGACCGTGGCACCTGCCGCCCTGGGGCCGAGAGAGGACCGTGGAAGTCCACGCTGGCGGGAGGCTCTGACCACAGAGCGCAGGGCAGCTGCAGAGGTCCACAAGCTCTCGTGAGAGCAAGGCTGCACAGCCCCCCCTCCGCAGCTCGCTGCGGAGCAGAGGTTTCCACCCGCAGACAACCGGCTGGGGGCTGCTGCTCTGGCCGTGGAGCCGGGGTGGGGGTGACAGTTTTAGGGGGACCTTGGCCCGTTTTGTGTCTTAGCGACAGGCGCCGTGGCACAGTGGTCTCTCCCTGCAGAGCAGCCATGGCTGGTACAGTGGCGTCCCCGTGAGGTGTCCGTGACCTTCTGGGTAGAAGAGTTCTTAGTGGGGTGTAGTGGTCTGCACTGACCGGCCTGCACCCCCGCCCCGGAACGGCAGTAGTGCCCTCGGTGCCACTCACTGTGACGCCCAGCGCCCCCCCACACACACCCTGGCACACACGGGGTCCCCGGAGTGACCAGGTGGCCATGAGCCTGCGTGTGGCCGTCTTCCTGCAGGCGCTGCACGTGCAGAAGGGCGACGCGGACCAGCTGAGGACGAGGCTCCGGCGCCTGGAAGAGGAGAACGCCCGGAAGGACCGGCAGATAGAGCAGCTGCTGGGCCCGGCCCGGGTGGGTCCCCGGCTGCGGGGGGGCCCTGGGCGGGCGTTACATGGCAGATGGGGCCGGGGGTGGGAGCGAGCCTGCACCGTGTGTCCTCACGTCCCCGTCTGCTCACCCAGGGCCTGGACTCCGTCTGGACTCTGGCAGACAAGAGGCCCGACACCAGCTGGGTGAGTGTGACCCGCAGCCAGACAGGCGACCTTTCTGTGGAGGGCGGCGTCCGCGCGAGGCTGCTGACGACGTTGGGTTGCAAGGGGTGAGGTCAAAGGGTACAGTTTCAGTTAGAAGGTGTTTTTACAAGTAAACGTATTCATGTGCTACTAATACATTTTTAAACTCCCCTCAAAGTCCAATGAAAACGTTGTTTGGCTATTCGAAAGGGAAGAAAGGGAAGAAAGGTCTTTCTCTAGGAAGTCAGGGTGTGGTCCCCCACAGTGAGATCGTAACGGAGAGAAGGAAGAAGTGTGGGTACCTCCGGGTCGGGGCCAGCTGCAGGGGACACCGGCCCAGCTGGGGCTGGACCACTGTCTCCAGAGGGTGGCCGCACACAGGGGGCCAGCCTGACGGGCGGCTGCACCAGCAGGTGGTCAATGGGCTGAGGCAGCGGGTGCTGAAGCTGGAGCAGCAGTGCAAGGACCGGGACAGCACCATCAGGTACGGCTGTGTGGGCCGCCCTGCCCCCCCGAGGCCACCGGCTCCACGCCTCCAGCCGGCAGCTTTCGCTCCACCTGCCACCCCCTGTTCCTCGTCCCTGGTCCCAGCTTCATCCTTCCACAGAAGGAGTAAGCACTCAGCTGTTCCTCTCAGAGGTCGGGGACAACAGTGCTTTCCACCCGCCCCTTCCTGTTCCTGCCGCTTTCTCTCCGTAGCCTCCTGGCGCTCCCTCTTCCACTCCAGCGCGAACTTGGCAATGCTCCACCTTGTTCCCCCCACGGCCCCTCCGCCGGCACGTCCTGCCACTACCCCACTTCACCTGCAGGCTGGGAGTGAAGGGGGAGCCTTTCCCATCTGGGTTTGGGTTCATTTAGGAAGCCCCAAGTCCTGTTTTCCGGTGCCCCAAACATGTCTGCTGTGAAGGCAGCCTCTCATGAGCAGAGGGCAGCGTCAAGGAGCCGGCGCCTCCCCTTGGATGTGCGCACGTCTCCGGGACGCAGGCACCGCATGCTGACCGTGAGCTTGGGTTTGCAGCAAGCTGCAGGCTGACATGAAGACCACGAACTTGCAAGAGATGAGGATTGCCGTGGAGACGTACTACGAGGAGGTGGGTGCCCTGTGCCTGGGGTGGAGACGGGGCAGGGTGGCTCTGGGGACCCTGCCCTCCTGGGCTAGCATGACAGGAGCCCCAGCTCCTAGTGCTTGCCTCTCGTGGGGGGACACAGGGTGGCCCCGGGCTGCACCCTCTTAGGGTGGGCCGACCCCGTACGCACAGGCATCTTACGCCTTTCAACTTGGTGTTTGCAGATCTACCGGCTCCAGACGCTGCTGGCGAGATCGGAGACCACGGGCAGGAAGTACGCTCACCTCGGGCCCGCTCTGGTGTCACCTCATGTCTGACCCGCAGCCATGCCCCTGCTCTCGGTCTTTGCTGGCTGTGGGATGTGTCCCCATGGCCATGGGGACAGGGGTGCCATCACCCCATGCTCAGCACAGCCTCAAGCAGCCCTTGTCCAAATGGACACCCGAGAGCCCCTGGCTCAGGGTCAGCGAGCGAGCACATCCGAGACGCCGGGTGCAGGACGTCCGCTGACTGAGCGTGTCAGGAGAGGCCCAGGACCCCTCGCCTCACAGGCCCCTGCCCCCGACCCCACCACCGGGCCGACCTGTCCTGGGTCTACCTCTGCGTATGTGGCGGCGTGCCAGAGCACCCCCACTGCGCCAGGCACAGCCCTGCTCCCTGCCTCAGCTGCAGGTGCGGGTCGGCTCACCCTTCCACACAGGCCGGGGGTGCGGGTGTCGCCCCCCCACAGCAGTTCTGCGCCCACCGGCCGGAGCAGCCCCAGGGGCCGCAGCCTCGCTCCCAGGTCAGCGCCGTTTCCAGTCAGTAGGTTTGGCTTCAGGTGCTGGCGTCCAGGACGCCTCCTTGGTGAGAAGCGCCGACTTGTGGACATGGGACTCACGGCCCCGTGGCTGTTCGATCCCCCAGCGAGAGCTCCGCCCTCGCTGCATGGGGGCACTTCAAACAGTGAGATGCATGTGCCAAGCAGACCAGGAAACGAGCCCAGGGACAGTGAGGGCTGAGGCCACGCCCACAGTGCCTTGTGCCCCCGAGCCGCTGTTTGGCCCCTCTGCCCCTGGTGCCGTGGTGCCCACATGCCTGCTGTGGGTTGTCCAGGGTCACAAGTGACTGGTGCTGAGTGGGTGGATATACAGACGCGCAACCTGTGCGCCTGGAGGGTCACCTGTGCATCAGACTCTGACGAGAGGCAGGCCCAGAGAGCCTGCAACAGGAGCTCAGGGGGAGAGCATCCTCACCAGGCACTGCCACACACACGTTCCTGAGGCCGGGTGCAGGGCTGCCAGCTGGCACCCAGAGCTCTGCTCGGGGTGGAGTGTGCTGCGGGGTCAGACATTGTGTCCCCACGCGACAAACACTCCCCTGCGGCACGGTGCTGGCCCCCAGGGGCCTGCCCCGCACCCGCACGCTCACTAACCCAGCTCAGAAACTCGCACTCAGCCACCGGGCTCTGTGGTCCTCAGGCCGCCAGCGGAGAGGAAGCCCAGCCTCAAGCGGCAGAGGAAGCTGAGCAGCGCCCTGCTGAGTCTGTCGAGGAGCGTGCAGGAGCTCACCGAGGAGAACCAGAGCCTGAAGGAGGACCTGGACCGCGTGCTGAGCAGCTCACCCTCCGCCGCCCACAGGAAGGGTACTGCCCGCAGCTGTGCCCTGTTCTGGGTGCGGGGGACTGAGCGGTGAATGAGAGCGTGCAGGTGTCCCTTATGGAGGTGACAGCATGTCAGGGAGGGGGAGAAGCCAGTGGATCAGAGGCGGGTCGGGTGGGGATGGTGCCGGGGGCTGGTAAAGGAGCGGAGGAGGCACAGGTGGGGTGCACCTGTGAATAGGGTCATCAGGGAGAGCCCACTGACACGGGACAGCTGGGCACAGGCCCCACAGGGGAGGGGCAGCCCTGCTGAGGGTGCGAGGGTCTGCCGGCCTGCCCAATGGCCCCATGGTAGTGCCAGCCTGGGAGGGGACTATCAGGCCACAGGAGATGGCCAGAAGGGCCCACCAGGGATTGCACAGAGGGTGACCCTTACACACCTGCCCCTGGTCCCCCAGGCTACGCAGAGTGGAGCAAGTCCCGGCTGCTGAGACGGGTGGCAGAGCTGGAGAAGGTGAGCATCACCAGTCAGCCTCACTGCCTGTGCTCGAGGAGCCGGGGTGGCAGGAGAAGATGGGGACAGGCGGGCGCTCTGCTCCTGGACTCAGGCTGAGCCAGGTGGCCCTGAGCATGCGGTGACACTGTCTGCAGACGAGCGCACTGGCCAGAGGGTGGACGGGACCTGTGGGCCAGCCATGCCAGCACCGGGGCAGCGGTGGGTGCAGAGGGGCACAGCACCTTCAGACGCCCAGCGCCCGGTGCACACCTGGGCGTTGCCATCGGTGGCGCCCTCACGGAGGAGCGGTGCTCGGGGTCACAGGAAGCTCTGCTCATGGACACGTGGAACGTCCGCTCCCACCGCCCACCGGGCAGGTCTGCAGACTGGCCAGTCCGACTCCACAGCAGTCAGAGTGGACGCATCTCCCCAGGGGCTGGGGACACGCTCAGAGCTGTCGCCTTGTGGGTGGAGCAGAGGCAACCGAGGGGGGCAGTTTCCTGTATTCAGGGGCAGAAAACGGCGTGAGCTTCGATGCTTTGCGGTGGTTTTTAAACAAAGCTCCTTAGGAGGCGCAGGGCCCGTGGAGCCTCAAGCCTCTGGCCCAGCAGGCCAGCACCATGGGGACCTCGAGAGCCAGCATCTAACATGCACCCATGTCGCCCCCAGATGGTCAGCGCGATGGAAGACCCAGAGCCACAGGCCACAGCGGCAGGCCAGCTGGGCCCCCAGGCCCTGTCCGTGTTCAGCTCCTCGCCGCACCCGCTGCCTGGGACTGAGGACAGCGAGAGCCTCCGGGGCACCGTGAGCAGCCTGCAGGGCGAGCGGGAGGCCCTGCAGGCCCAGCTGCAAGAGCGAGAGTACGTGCGGCCGCCCCAGGACAGGCTGCTGTGGGCGCGGGGTCACAGGGTCAGGCCGGGGCCGGGTCAGCTCACAACAGAAACCGCACTGACATTTTCAGGTGGTTCCAGAACTTATGTTCTGGTTGTAAAGTAAAGGCAGTTTGTGTTGTAAAGGACGGCATCAATGGGCCGTATTACATCATTGAAAAGTGGTTGTTTCGGTCTCTTTCCCCGACTTCCGGAGGGCTTTCCCAGTTCTTTCTCCGATCTCGTGCAGAGACTCAGTACGTGTTTATCACGCCGTCACGTTATGGTGTAAATGCCGTGAAATGGTCAGCGTGACCCTAAGAGTTCCAACAGCAAAGTTTCATGAGTTTTGCTCAGTCTCTGCTGTCCGGCACCTTGAGCCGGTGCCCACCCAAAACATGCCTTTTTACTCCTCCCGCTGGTGACTTGGGGCTGCTCTGGGTTCCGTTCCGTCATGAGGAATCCAGAGCCCCAGGCCTTCTGAGACTCTGCACATGCGCGCGTGTGTGTATGTGTGTGTGTGTGTGTGTCAGATCCTGCTACTCAGCGCCAGAGCTACCGGGGTTCTGCGTGGGACCTGGGAGCCCGGCAGCTGGCACCTGCAGGCCTTGGGGGCACCCCAAAGCTGAGTTCCCTGCCGCCGCTGCCAGCCTCACTGCGGAAGGCCAGGCCCACCCCCCACTCTGGCCGGCCCACCCCCCACTCTGGCCGGCCCTTCCCCGGGGTCAAAGCTAACAGTGCGTCTACAGGATTGATGGGTTCTTCGTAAAAGTGAATGTTTCAGGAAAAGTTTAAAACTCAGGCTAGGCACTCTGAAAAGCTAGTCACGTCTCGGGCAACCCCTGAGCCACCCCTGCGTGCCAGCAGCTCCGTGTCTGGGGCCCCTGCTGTGGGCCCTGCTCTGCTAGCCGCTCCGCAGGGGTGGCCTCCCACACGGAGGTTCCCAGGACCCTGGAAAGTTCAGTGCTGAGCTTTTGAAGCCACCACGTTCTTGGCCACGTGTCACCTGTGGGACTGGGAGAGCCCAGGTGGATGAGAGGCACCTGGGGAGCCCCCTTATCCTCAAGGCCCCAGCTCCAGCAGCTCCAGCAGCTCCACCACCCAGGCCATGTGGCCCTCGAGGGCACTCAGCCAGGCCCTGGGCTAGGGACCCCATGTGGCCCTCGAGGGCACTCAGCCAGGCCCTGGGCTAGGGACCCGGCTGTGTGACTGTGGGGCAGGCTGTCCCCGCGAGACAGGTCGTGAGAGCAGGGCCGTGGCGAGTCTGTCCTCGCCATGTGTCCCCTGCACCCCGCTGTGCTGGCACCGGGCCCTGGGTGCTTCGTGACCCCTGGGTCTGTTCCTGGCCCCTCCCCTGCTCTGCGCCCAGGCCTGAGCGCTCTGCCGGCCCCGGGACCCGTGGGGTGACCGTGGCCCTCAAACGCTCTGCTCTGTGCTCAGCCTGGAGGTGAAGCAGCTGCTCCAGGCGAAGGCCGACCTGGAGAAGGTGCTGGACGACCTGCAGGAAGGAGAGAAGGCGAGGAGAGAGAGGGAAGAGGCTCTGAGGTAAGAAGGAGTTGGCAGCACGGAGGGCACCCACGGCCCCAGCTCCTCCCATGCTGCCCAGGTAGGGGGCTCCCCTACGTGCCTGCTGTGCCCACCACCAACACATAGTCGGCCTGGGTGCCCCTTCCCTCCTTGGGACAGTGCCTCCCACCCACCTTCACGGCGCCATTGTCCACGGTAGCCCCAGAGCTGGAGCCACCCGAGTGCCCATCAGCTGATGGCAGATTAACACACACAGAGTGTGTCCGTGCAGGGAGAGGGCACACCGCCCGCTGCAGGGTGGGGCCTGGCCATCATGGTAGGGGCAATAGGAGAGGCCGCGTGCTGTGTGCTGGCAACACGTCCGGAGGGGCGGCCCACAGGGACAGGGAGCAGAGCAGAGGCTGCAGGGGGCGGTGTGGAGGGCCGACTGAGACTGACAGGCATTGCAGGGCTTTGGGGGTGACAGGCGAACCCTCGGCAGTTCTGGAAGTCACTGGCAGTGACGGCTACTCAACATTGCGACTTGACCGAATGCCATTGAATGGTTATATCAATAAAAATGTCCCCCCCAAAGTAGATTAGAAGTCTGAGCAGAGATATTTAGCACTCGGGATAATTAATAAGACATTCTCATTATGAATGAAACATGAACTTTCTTTAAAATACATTTTATTGATTATGCTATTACAGTTGTCCCATTTTCCCCCCTTCAATCCCCTCCACCCTGTACACCCTCTCCCACCTACATTCCCCCCTTTAGTTCATGTCCATGGGTCATACATATAAGTTCTTTGGCTTCTCCATTTCCCATACTATTCTTACCCTCCCCCTGTCTATTTTCTATCTACCATCTATGCTACTTATTCTCTGTACCTTTCCCCCCTCTCTCTTCCCATTCCCCTGTTGCTAACCCTCCATGTGACCTCTGTTTCTGTGGTTCTGTTCCTGTTCTAGTTGTTTGCTTAGTTTGTTTTTGTTTTTGTTTTAGGTATGGTTGTTAATAATTGTGAGTTTGCTGTCATTTTACTATACATGTTTTTTATCTTCTTTTTCTTAGATAAGTCCCTTTAACATTTCATATAATAAGGGCTTGGTGATGATGAACTCCTTTCACTTGACCTTATCTGAGAAGCACTTTATCTGCCCTTCCATTCTAGATGAAAACTTTGCTAGATAGAGTCATCTTGGATGTAGGTCCTTGCCTTTCATGCCTTGGAATATTTCTTTCCAGCCCCTTCTTGCCTTCAAGGTTTCTTCTGAGAAATCAGCTGACAGTCTGATGGGAACTCCTTTGTAGATAACTGTCTCCTTTTCTCTTGCTGCTTCTAGGATTCTCTCCTTCATTTTAATCTTGGCTAATGTAATTATGATGTGCCTTGGTGTGTTCCTCCGTGGGTTCAACTTCTTTGGGACTCTCTGAGCTTCCTGGACTTCCTGGAAGTCTATTTCCTTTGACAAATTGGGGGAGTTCTTCTTTATTATTTGTTCAAATAAGTTTTCAGTTTTTTGCTCTTCCTCTTCTCCTTCTGGCATCCCTGTGATTCGGATGTTGGAATGTTTAAAGTTGTCCTAGAGGTTCCTAAGCCTCTCCTCATTTTTTTTGAATTCTTGTTTCTTCATTCTTTTTTGGTTGGTTGGATGTTTCTTTCTTCCTTCTGGTCCACGCTGTTGATTTGAGTCCCAGTTTCCTTCCCATCACTGTTGATTCCCTGAACATTTTCCTTTATTTCACTTAGTGTGGCCTTCATTTTTTTTATCTAATTTGCGACCATATTCAACCAGTTCTGTGAGCATCCCAATTACTAGCATTTTGAACTGTGCATCTGATAGGTTGGCTATCTTTTCACCACTTAGTTGTATTTTTTCTGGAGCTTTGATCTGTTCTTTCATTTGGGCCTTTTTTTTTTTTTTTTTTTTTTTTTTTTTTTTTTTTTTTTTTTTTTTTTTTTTTTTTTTTTTTTTTTTTTTTTTTTTTTTTTTTTTTTTTTTTTTTTTTTTTTTTTTTTTTTTTTTTTTTTTTTTTTTTTTTTTTTTTT